>JAQQPU010014853.1:0-22095 GCA_029168905.1 Artemia sp. Kazakhstan ARC1039
TGATTAGTATCGTGATTTTATTCTTTTTTTGATGTTGTTGACATTTTGTATAGTTCTGTATTGTTTTCAATAAACTACTAACGGCACTAGTTTTGTAGGGGTTTCGAGGGGAGTCCAACTCATATTTATGCTAGCTATTATTTGTCATCCTTCCACACCATAGTGATTTTAATTTTGTTGTGTTGTTTAAAAGGAAACTGTTTGAAATACAAGTCGTTTTCAGTTAAGCATCAATGACACTCTAGCCTTTAGAGGGTTTAAGGGAGGCGGTAGTACCATTTTTATTTATGGTAATTTCTGTTCGGTTTAAGTTCGACTTGATCGTTCATTTTAATTTCTTTTGGGTTTAAATTTCCTACGTTAAGGCCAAGGCCGTATTCAGGAGGGGGGGGGCAAATGTTTATCTGACTCGTAAAAACGTAACAAAATGAATACAAACACATTTTGGATGCATTATTTGTTGTACTCCCCCCGAAAAATCTTTTGTACCCCCCTCCCCGGAAAAATCCTTTGTACCCTCCCCTCCCCCCTAAAAAATCCTTTGTACCCCCCCCCCACCACCGAAAAAATCTTGGATACGGCTCTGGTTCAGCCCTAGTAATTTTTGTTCGTTTAAAGTTTGCCTTATTATTCGACTTTTTTTTACTCGTTTTAGGTTTAAATTTTGCTCTTCATTTTTCTTTGAAACATTTATTTTAATGTTTTTTAATGTTAATTACTTAAAGGGAGCACTACAACTTTGAAATGTCAGTTTCAAAGATCCATCTACCGATTTTCTACGGCCACTGATTCTATGTAATCACTCCTGGCGAATCAAAACAAAGTTTGAAAAAAAAGAAAACAAATAAATAGATACACATCAGTGTACAACCTTGTCATAAAAAATTCAAAATTATGTGTAATGTGGAAAAAAAAACACTTTTAAAAGATTGTTAGAAATGAGCAATTTGATGGTATGATTTCATCAAGATTTCCGCCTTTTTCAATATTTACGCAAATTTCCTTGTGTTTGTAACTTTTGATTGGCCAACTGAAAATTGATAAATTTTGTGTACTTGTAATCAGTATAAAAAGTCAATCCTTGTAAATTCACGTTTTAATGAAAGCTGTGTTTTCGAAGGTTTTGGATTCATTGACCAGGGTCGCTCTTTACTTAGACTTTCTTTTCATAAAATGCTAGATCTGAAGGAAATATACAAGTAATGGGTGTATTAAGAGGGAAAATGGGAGTCTAAAACAAAACCTCGTTCATTCTAAAGATGAATATTTAAGTGGATCTGTTTTTAGAATCAGAGTCTCCCGATTCCGATGTCGATTCTGGAAATCTCTGACTTTTGAATTCTGGTTAATCGTCATGTCACTTATTAAGCCATACCGAGCACACCTTCTTTCCTTTAGCTTTTGTTAAGAATCGTAGCTTAGTATAGTATTTGCACTAAGTCATTATCCGATTTTTCTTTTTATCCTGATAAACCACAACAGTGAAGTTAATTTTTGGAGTGAATTTTTCAAAATTTGGTTTTTCATTAATCATTTTTTACCTGATTCCCTTGTATCAGCTATTCAAGTAAAACTTGTTATCGTTAAAAAACAAATCATTCTCTTAGTTAAAAATTTTATTTTCTTATCATTAGCCATACTTCTACATCTAGTAGAAAGTCTTTATAGCTGCTAAGAAAGGAGTAAAAGGTAAGCCACAATTTTCATAGCAAGGGTAGAACCGTTAAACTTTAAGACGAATGCATGACACCATTCATCTGTCCCATTCTTTCAGCAGGGGTGACTTCTTTTCCATTTCATTTTTTCATTCATTGCTTTTAGTGAAGTTTACTACGACAAAAAAGCCTCCACAAAGCAGGCTAATGCCTTCAAAATATGGTTGAATTACATTTTAACACCAGAAGAAGAAGGAGTTGACTTTTTTGGAGCTATAGCTGATGGAAATCTCCGGGCTCCAACAAAAGAAGTTTTATCAATGAAGAATTATACAACTATTCAAAATCTCAATAGACTTCGCCGTGAAGCCTTCATCCTCTATAGAAGTAAAGAGGTCCGTACAATTTTGGATAAAGTCAAAAAGGAAGTTAAAGAACTTAGATTCGCTATTCGGAGTGACAGACCTATTAACCTAGATTTTGGTAAGTGATTTGAACTTTTTTATTCAAAAAAAAAAAAAAAAAAAAAGGCCAAGCCTGTTTAATTTGCGAGCTTTGAAGAAACGCCAACAATTGGGCTTATTACAATAGTGTTTACCGTCTAGATTCTAATTTGATGTATTGCCGGAAATATTGTTAAAACCAAAAATGATGAGACACTCGTTGAATCATGGTATAATTTTTTACCTGTACGACTTACTTTTCAGGTGTATCCAGGATGCAGAGTAGTGAGTTTCGTATAAAAATAGGACTTTAGAAATTGACATTTTCACCTTGCATACGGAGCACCTGGACAGTATTGTCGAATGTATTTTGGGAAATGTTGTGCTACTGTCGGTAACACTTTTTAAGCACTTTAAAAATTTCCTTGATTGTTTTTGCCAAAGTAACAATAATGTAGAGTTTCTTTCAAGCTATAGCTTAAGAAAATAAAAAGATTACACTTTAATTAATGCTTCTGCAGAAGGGTTATTTCACCCTAAGAAAGGGGTTGCCAACTTGTATTACTGACCAAAGCTGTAGAAAGCCTGAGCAGTGCTGACAGAGAACAAACTTTTTGTGACCAACTTTTTAGGGAATCTGAAGGATCCGCGCATGTTGGGAATTTTTGGGACTTATCAAGAATCCAGAAAACACGCGATAAGTGAAGTTTTGTTATTGCTAATGAAATAATAAAAAATAGGATGAAAATATAATAGTTCAGAGACAAATTTGGGCTATATATTTGCACATTAGGGGTTGGGGGGGGGGGGATAAAGCATAGCATATATTAAATACATAACCTAACATAGCCCAACCTAGGTACCTTTTAGTCCCCGTAAACCCCAAAAACTAAAGTTTAAATATAGTTCCCGGAGTGAAAAACCCTTTGTTTATACAACGTCTCGTGTAAGTACCGGGTAATGGTTATCTGATGTTCTCAATAGCATTCTTGTGTGTTTTCTGGATTCTTAAAAAGTACCGAATTGTTTTCTTTAATCTAGTGCAACAGAGCCCAACCTTAGAAAAACGCCTAAAAATGAACTTTTATTGATTTTGACACGGTAAGTGTATATTTCAAAAATAAGTTTGATGTTTTTTCCAAAGGAAATATCTAAGGATAATTGAACACCAATTACAAATACGGGGTACAATTGTAATATGAGTGACGGGAAACAAAACAAAGACATGTGTGTAGTCAACATTTCTCACAATGGAATCTAATTCCCACCACAGTCTGTATCTGTATTCAAGGTTATCTGAGGTTGTCGATTACAAAGCTAGTATTGCAACATGGAACTCTAAAATTAAAACATGGTGAATGTTCATTTTAGAAAGTGTATTTGAATTTCACCAATGTTGGCATTCAAGGGTTTTAAAGTTCATTTGTCTACTTAAAAATATTAGGCTAAGTTGCAATTCAATTGTCTTAAAATCAATCTTTTTATGCAGCCTACGTTGCTTCAGAGATGGCTTTGAATTTTTATTCTCAACAACGGCTTGGGAGATTGAGTTGAAATTTCCAGGTAGCGTTATGGGGTCAAGAGGACTTCAAATCTTGACGCTGAGAGAGGCAAACGTAAATGTAAAGACAATGCTTATCCAGGCTATCAAAACACTTTATGTGTTGTATCTTGGGGTTTAGCTTAGTAGATACAGTTGAAACTTTCATGTAAGGTGGGCGAGGGCTAATGGGACTTCTAAGTCGCTCAATAGGGGCTTCTTCCGAGGCAACTCAACGCATTCCCATCTGGCGATTAAGGAAACGTCCTACAGATATGCAGGGTAACCCCATCTGAACGGCAGATGTGGACAAAGGGGGTCTAGTCCCTTGGGTCTGAAATAGAAACAGGGATACCCTTGCCAATGGGTCATAAATGCAGGCAGCGAAGGAGGAAGCCCTGATACATTATGTGTAGGGCCCACATAATTTGTACATATCTCGTTAAATGCAACCCCTCTCCCGACAATGGTTGTATGGTACTGAAGGATGTCATCATGGAAAAGATTCCAGACATGGACAACGACCCCTGGAAGCCGACAGAGAGGAGTGAATTACTGTCGTCAACGAATCAGCCTAAACAGTTTTTCCTTTCATACCTGAAGCATTATAATAAAATCATAAGATAAAGATGCTATTTTGTCCATGGTAGCCGACGATCTTCGTTGGAATGATGTCAAATTTGTTACTGCGTATGGAAATACTGACGGCCATCACAGGCCTTGGATGACTCCCGGGCGGGACGAACCTCTAATATCGAGAAAAAGTGTTTTCAATTTTGGTACACACAACCCCGGAGCTCTAGCTAAACCTGGGAAAATCGCTCTTTTACTGAAAGAAATATATAAACACAAATGAGACGTAGTTGACTTGGCTGTGAATGCTTTTCCCGAACATGAGAAGAGAATATGCTTGGGACCCATTTCTTGTTGTGAGGACGTAACGACGATGTTCAAAAGCAGGGTTGTACCTTGCTTGGGAACTCTCTCTAGCCACTTTAAGGTCATTGGTCAAATTCACTCCTATATCGGAAAGAATTGCAGCCATCCGTCTGGAAGGGCCCGTCAAAATTCTCTCATTCGTTCAAATGTACGCTCCGTTCTTTGCGTGAAGTGAAGAGGGTTGTGATCAATTCTATACCCAGTTATCCATTCTCACTGATCAGATACCCGAAAACGATATGCTATTCTTCATCAATGACTTCAACACGATGGTAGGCAGAAACCATCCCGATCAGGAAAATGTAATTGATCAAACTGAACATTGGATGACTTAATGAAAGGGGAGAATAGCGCACATACATCATTTAAAGTCTGCATGAAGATCACCTGGTGGGTAGATTGAAAACATATTAGGCTGTATTCAGATATCCAGACGATGGAAATCATCGTTAATCGACACTGCTTCACTACCTGGAGGAGATTTTCGCTCAGACCGCAAGGTGCTAACGTCCAAAATGAAGTTGAAGTTAAAATGACTTCCCAAGACGACAAAAATTCTTATTTTCCGAATAGAACTTCTCTGGATACTACTAAAAAGACGGATATACCTTGAGTCTGTGGACAAAAAGACAGGATATCCAGAGTATATATTAGTAGACTCACTACAAAGTTCATCCAACCTGTTTTTGTTGAGGACTTTTCGCCTGATCGTAAAAACAGAGGATAAAAAAGGGGAGGGGTGCTCATTCGACCACAAATCCGATGACCAAGGGCCCTTTTTAAATGACAAAAATGACCGGAGGGTAGTGAATCACTGTTTCTAAACCCTTTTTGTCCTGTTGTTCCCCCTGGTACTGGATCAGAATTGCAATATAGCTGTTATCATAAAATGGTTGAAACACATTAAAAATGGGCCCTGAGGGGCCGAGAAAGAGTGTATCTCTTAAGGTTAAGGCAGCCAATTTATCAAATGCCTGTTTCAAAACAGAGGTTTCATACTAAGGTGGTGATACTACGTTTTGTTACAATCAGAATGAAATTAAGCTTTTTGGTCTGTATAATTGAATGACCCCGAGCGAGTCCTTAGGATTTGAGTCCCCTGTCCTCATCTCACGAATTATACCTGTCGACTCTTGATCATTCAGGGAATAAAAATAAATGACTGAATTTTAACCATTAAAAATATCTAGCGTCTATGAAATTAATTGCCTAAATTTCGGTTGATGGCTATTCCTAGCATAACTCATTTTGTCACAACCGCTCTGCCTCTATTATTCATACCCTGAATACTTTTTGCACGTCTACCCCAATTCCGGTCGGTCTCAATAGGACTGCTCCAACCCGAATTACTGCTACAACAACTAATTGTATGACTGCTTTCCTAGCGCAACTTTTACTACGACTGCTGCTGCTACGTCTCTACTATTAATTAACATTAAAAAAAAAAAATCAGCCACCATTACTACTATTAACATGTACAGAACTATATCAGTTGAATTGAGGAAACAAAGTATTCTACGAAAAGTAACAAGCGAATTTAAAACTTAATACTAGCCTAAATAGTCTTATAGTAGCTTAAAGGAAAAGAGAAAGTACTACAAATGATGAAACGGAACCCTAAAACGATTGCGAATTGCAACTCATTGCAGCACCAAGTCTCTCTGGCCAGCACAGCTGCGCCTCTTCCTCCTCTCTTATCTGTTAAGAATTTCAATCTTTACTCCCTCCAATGAAGTTCCTATTTTCTTTTGTTCCTTTCTCATTACCTTTTCCCACCCCGTTTCAGTACATTCTACTTTTGTTTGGTCCCAGAAGGGCTACCAAAAAGCACGATTTTTGACAACCCATCATACTTCTTCTCTAAAACATAACCTATGCCTTAGTAATTCCACTTTCTACATTTCAACTACACCCATCGTCCTTATTACAGTTTAGATGTGCGAAGATAACCTTTCGGTTGTGTCAGATTAATTAGTTTAAGGACGTTCGATACCAAAAATGTCATTTTGCACGTCTCAGTGTTGGCTGACAGTCTCAAAGACAAAGGGCCATTAGCAAATTTTCTCAGCACCACGGGGAGCTCCCGATGTCATATTTGTGCAAATTTATAGGGGATGTTAGATGTGGCAACAGTTCAAAAAGCTACTGAGAGACTAGTTTAAAATAAAGGAAACCTATAATCTCTTACTAATTGTTAAGCAAAACACCTGTCTAATCAATGCAGGTACAGCATAAATAATGTACATCCTGTGTGCGCAAAGATTTCAATCAAGGCAGTTAGTACAACAAGAAACTTCCAAAGCTGTCAAATTATTCAATGAGACTTCTTTTGAGCTGATTTTTAATGTTTTCGAAGCAGGTATACTAGAATACTTTAAGGGACTTCCCTTTCCTGAACCTTAAAAAGACAATTTTGCTTCGCTCAATAATAATAATAAAAATATGTTTTCTAATGATGTAAGTTTCATTAAATCTAAATATTTCTATCTCTGGCACACAATTGAAGAATATAAATGTTTTTTCTAAGACTTCTGGGAAAGTAGATATCGGTTTTTAGTTTTCTGTCGTTTATTCGGGTCTCTTATCTAAGCTACACAAGTTATGGCAAGCCCGCTTAATTAATTCTAAAAATGCTTGTAGTTGACGATATAGAGTGATTCTTTAAGATGTCGAACGACCTTAAGACGGCTTTTGTTTCTGTTTATGTACATGCAGTACTAAAGTATGCCACTAGGCATATTCGCTGTCTCTCAAGCTTAATACGTATCCTAAATACATTGTGTAATATGTGCGTATGTGTTTTTAAATAAAAATGTTCTATTATATTCATTATTCAGACGGGAATGAGACACAACCCTACCTAACCTCAGGTTCTGCGCTAAAACAACACCTAACGTCGTCGTTCACCTTAACTGCAATAATAATAATCTCTTACGTATTAATCTAAGCATGAAAATTTGCTCAACGCACCCACTCTACTTCCTTAGATCGCACTGTTCTCTCAAAACTTTAGCTACATCATCTCCTAGTGTCCTAGTCTATAAGTAATATCGTTCATGAATTAATATGCTTCTAAATGAAATGAAGCTGCTACCTCTCTAATTACTTCACTCACGGTTGTCAGCTTTTCATAAACAGAAAATAACATATTTTGGTCGAAACCTCCGCTCGGTCCTACTTAGTACAAAGAAGAAAAGTATTATAAAGTCGTAAAATGAAGTAAAAGAGAATATTTGAATATCTAAACTGCCTTTTCATTACAGAAAATTAAATTCTGTGCGTTATATTCTCTATTCATAGAGAAACAGTTATATTTTGGCAGAAAAACAAAAAATAGTTAATGTTGGACTTGTCTCTGTAATTGAATTTTTTGCGAAGTCTTATAGCTAAAAAAACGCCCTAAACCTTTTCAAACATGTCAAAATTTAAATTATTTTAGAGATAGATATCACCATTGAATTGAAGTAAAATAAAAAACAAAACCACCAACTTCAGTTCTGGAAATGAATCTGATATGGAATTTCAGTATTTTATGCCAAAAACTGCTAATGAATTGATTAAACGGTACCATGCGATAATTTGGTTTTATCCCTAAAAAAAAAAATAAGGTTTTAATTTTCCCTGTCAAGAACTTTATAAATGAAACCTTATAGTCGAATCAAATGAAATTCAACATTTTATTGGTAGTGCCAACCAATTTTATGACAAACATTTTCTTTTGTGCTTAATATTGAAAATAAACATTAAAATTATAGTAGCATTTTGAACTGATGAGCTTTCAGCAATTAATATCATTATACATCAAATATTCAGTTTAATTTATTAGCTCTTTTTAAAGTTGTTAAAGACGAATATAGTTTCACTACAAACAAGTGTTTGGATACTGCCTCCTTTCCTAACTGTAAATAAAAACCAAAAGCCTACTGTGTCATTGGTGCTTAACTGAAAAACGAATTATATTACAAATATTTTCTTTTCCAGTTCTTACAGCATTGAAAATAAAAATACAATTACAGTGAAATAAATTCTTGAACTGATGGATCTTTCAACAATTAATATCATTATACATCAAATATTCAATTTGATGTTGTTTATACTTTCCAAGACAGTTCAAGACGCATATAGTTTTCATTAAAGCGCCAATGACACAGTAGGCTTTAGACTTTTACATTGAGAGAGGGAGGGAGGTCATGCCCAAACTCTTGTTTGTAGTGATTTTTGTTCGTTTCAAGCTTGATTTGCATGTTCAATTTAAGCTTCACTCGTTTTAAGATTTATTTATTAATTTACATTAATATCTATTGTATGTTTGTTTGCATTGATTTTTTATTTTATTTCTGTTCGTTTTAAGTTTCATTTACACTTCAATAGGAAAATATTTTTTTTAGTTTTAAGCTTGATTTTCATATTCAACCTAAGCATTACTCGCTTTAAGATCTGTTTATTCATTTATATTATTTAATTTTTGTTCGTTTTGGGTTTCATTTATTCTTTAATAGTAATTTCTGGTCGTTTTGAGTTTGAATTTTAAAAAGTATTTGTATCTGCTGAGCTTAAGTTTAAAATGACCTTTACTTTTCTTTGTAAAACTTATTTATCGAAAAGTTTTTTTAAAATTAATTTCTGTTGGTTTTTGATTGAAAAAAATTTCAAGTTTTTAAAAATTCCTTATTTCAACATCAAACTTCTTAAAAAAAAAAAAAAAATCAAATATTCATAAAAATATCAAAACTGATATCAAAGTAACAATATCAAAGTGAAAAATGGGTTTGTGTCAACCTCGGAGTTTTTATTATCTGATGTTTGAACTATTTTTTTTTACAAAATTGCTATCTGAAAATTTTTATCGGATGGGTTTGGGGAAAATGGCATGGGGGACTAATTAAGCTTCGGTCTCTTTTGACTCTTTAAAAGTGAACTAGAACTTTCTATTTTCAATCAAATGAGCCCTCTCTGAAGTTTATGCAAGTATCCCTTCTATAAGAGCCATATATATCCCCAGAGTATAACTTACAACGCCTGTCCCTGGGCCCTAGGGGGCTGTGTCGACCCGGGAGTTTTAATATCTGATGGTTGAACTATTTTTAACAAAATGATCACCTCAAATTTTTATCGGATGGGTTTATCCATCCGATACACCCAAGAGCGGGAGGGGCTAGTTGCCCTCCGATCTTTTTTCACTTTGAGAAAATGAACTAAAACTTTTAATTTCCATTCAAATGAACCCTCTATGAAGTTTATACAAGCAACGCTTTCATAAGAACCACATACGGCCCCAGGACATAACTTTCAATGCCTGCCCTCGGGGCCCTGGGGGGATGTGTTGACATCGGAGTTTTTGTTATCTGACCTTTGAACTATTTTGAAAAAATGGCTCTCTCAAAGTTCTTATCGGATGGTGTGAGGAAAATAGGGCGTGGAGAGGGGCGCTAGTTACCCTCCGATCTCTTTTGACTCTTAAAAAGTGAACGAGAACTTTCAATTTCCAATCATATGAGCCCTCCGAAGTTTATACGAGCATACCTTCCATAAGAACCATATATGCCCCCAGAGCAATACTTGCCTGCCCCTGGCCTGGGGGGGGGGGCTGTCGACACAGGAGTTTTTCTTATCTGACCTTTGAACTATTTTTAACGAAATGGCCATACGTAAAGGAATTTTTGTTATATGATCTTTGTACTATTTTTAACAAAATGGCTACCTCAAATTTTTTTTTCAGATGTAATTGGGGGAAAAGGGCTTGGGGTGGGGCTGTTGCCCTCCGATCACTTTTGGTTCTTAAAAAGGGCACTAGAACTCTCGATTTCCAATCGAATGAGCCCCCTTTGAAGTTTATACGAAGACCCCTTCTATATGAAGTGCCTCTGGGAAAAAAATCAATGGAGTGTGGGGAGAGGCTAGCTGCCCTCCAATCACTTTGGCTCTTAAAAAGTGAATTACAACTTTCAATTTCCAATCAAATGAGCCCTCTCCAAAGTTTATACGAGCATCCCTTCCCTAAGAACTATATATGCCCCTAGAGCATTACTCATAACGCCTGCCTCCGGGCCCTGGCGGGTTCCGTCAACACAGGAATTTTTCTTATCTGACCTTTGAACTATTTTTAATGAAATGGCTATTATAAAAATTTTATCGGAAGGGCTTGGGGAAAAAGGGTGTGTAGTGGGGGGGGGGCTAGTTGCCCTCGGATATCTTTTGACTCTTAAAAATTGAACTAGAACTTTCAATTTCTAATCAAATGAGCCCCCTCTAAAGTTTATACGAGCATCCCTTTCATAAGAACCATATATGCCCCCAGGACAACACTTACAACGCCTATCCCCCAGGCCCTGGGGGAGTTTTTGCTATCTAATTTTTGAACAATTTCCAAAAAACTGGCTATCTCAAAATTTGTAGCGGATAGGTTTGGGGGAAAAAGAGTGTGGGGGGGCTAGATGGCCTTAACTCTCTTGACTCTTAAAAAGTGAACTAGAACTTTCAATTTCCAATCAAATGAGCCCTCTAAGAAATTTATACGAGCATCCTTTTCATAAAAACAATACATGTCCTTAGGGCATAACATAGAACGCCTTCTCCTGGGTCCTGGGGGGTTGTATTGACACCGGATTTTTTCTTATCCGACCTTTGGACTATTTTTAACAAAATGTCGGTCTCAAAATTTTCATCAGATGGGTTTGGAAAAAGACGACCTGGGACGGGGGGGGGGCTAGCTACTCTCGGATCTCTTTTGAATATTAAAAAGTGAGATCGAACTTTCAATTTCCAATCAAGTGAGCCCTCTCTAAAGTTTATACGAGCATCCCTTTCATACGAACCATATATGCCCCAGGGCATAACTTACAACGCCTGCCCCCGGGCCCTGGGGGGTTGTGACACCTGAGTTTTTGTTATCTGGCTTTTGAGTAATTTTTATGGCTATCTCAAAATTTTTATTGGATGTATTTGGGAAAAAAGGGGCGTGGGGGGGGGCTAGTTGCCCTCCAATTTCTCTTGACTATAAAAAACTAAATTAGAACTTTCAATTTCCAATCAAATGAGCCATCTCTGAAGTTTTTACGAGCATCCCTTCAATAAGAACCATATATTCCCCCAGGGCATAATTTACAACACTTGCCCTCGGGCTCTGGGGGGCTGTTTCAACCCCGGAGTTTTCGTTATATTATCTTTGAACTATTTAAAAAAAAGCTATCTCAAAGTTCTTATCGGATAGGTTTGAGGAAAAAAGGCGTGGAGGGGGGGGGGCTAGGTGCTCTCCAATCTCTTTTGACTCTTAAAAAGTGAGCTAGAACTTTCAATTTCCAATCAAATCAGCCCTCTTTGAAGTTAATACGAGCATCCCTTCCATAAGACCCATATATGCCCCCAGGGCATAACTTACAACGCCTGCCCCCTGGCCCTGGGGGTTTGTGTCGACACCGGAATTTTTATTATATGATCTTTGAACTATTTATAATAAAATAGCTATCTTAAAATTTTTATTGGATGCATTTGGGAAAAAAGGGTTTGGGGGGGGAGGAAGCTGGTTACCCTCTAATATCTTTTAACGCTTAAAAATGAACTAGAAATTTCAATTCCAATCAAATGAGCCCTCTCTGAAGCTTTCACGAGCATTTCTTCCATAAGAACCATATATGCCCCCAGGGCATAACTTATAACCCTTACCCCTGAAGACTCTGGGGGGAATGTTCTACTCAAACATATAATTTCCGGAACTTCCAACTACGTTGAACAAAATGGCTATATCAAAATTTCGATTGGATGTGTTTGGGGAAATGGTAGGCGTGGAAGGGGTGTCTGTTGACTTAGTCACTTTCGACTATTAAAAAGTGAACTAGCCATTTAAATTTCCAATCGAATGAGCCATTTCTGAAGTTTCTATGACAACGCTGTCTTTACAAAACCTTATATGCCCCAAGGGCATAACTTACAACCCTTGCCCTGAGGGCTGTGTGGGGGGGGGGTTTCATCCTGAAAGACCTAATTTCAAGAACTTAAATCTACGTTGAATAAAATAGCTATATCAAAATTTTGATTGGATGTGTTTGGGGACAAGGTGGGCGTGAGAGGGGGGTTAGTTGCGCTCCAATCACTTTCGACTATTAAAAATGGCACTAGCCCTTTGAATTTCCAATCGAATGAGCCTTTTTTGAATTTTCAACAACAACGCCTTCTATAAAAACCTTATATGCCCCCAGGACATAACTTACAACCGTTGCCCTGAAGGCAGTGGGGGAGTGTCCTCCTCAAAAACATAATTTCTATCTGGAAATCAACTACGCTGAACAAAATTGCTATCTCAAAATTTTGATTGGATGTGTTTTGGGAAATGGTGGGCGTGGAAGGGATGTTAGGGGTGTCTCAACATCCAAGAAAACGTTATTCCTGACCATTCCAGTTCATTCATTATCAAAAAGACTGAATCACATTTCATGATGCTGAATCTTTCAAGACTCAGACCATTATTAGTACAACATTGCTATATTGAGAAACTAAAATCAAATACAACAGAATAATGCACTTATTAGTGATGTGTTCCTGTTTTTTATTTTTTGGCTCTCTTTATGATTGAAAAGTTTCTCCTTTATGATTGAAAAGTATGATTGAAAAAATCAAATACAACAGAATAATGCACTTATTAGTGATGTGTTCCTGTTTTTATTTTTTGGCTCTCTTTATGATTGAAAAGTTTCTCCACTTAAAACCTTTTTACTTTAAAATAATTTGCATAATTTGACCTAGCTGTAAACGTTGGTACTTTTATCCAAAAGAAATGCAGTAGTGACATTTCTAGATCTAAATAGAAGTACTTGAAATAAGAGTGTAAATTTTGTTTTGCCAACTTCCCCCTTCACTCCATAAAAATTCTTGAATTTAGATATAAGAATTTGTCCAAGGGCTGGTATCCCTGCATGTTTAGCTGCATTTTCGAATATCAGTTGCCATTTACCTCTGACTAGTTGCCAATGGTTGCTCAATAACCATTTTATTTTACAAATTGCTTGTACCCAGTTGGCTGTGACCAGATGAATGAATACATTTTTTTTAAATGAAAACAACTTGAAGTTTTCAAATTTATCACTTAAAGTTACAATAAGGTTATTTACCACAAAAAAAAACATGAAATAAGCATCTGGCAATTTACAAAGTAAGAAAACAATAACAAAAGCAACTTGTTGGGGGAAGTCACTGACAATTAAAATTGTAACTATTAACAATAGCTGCATTTTCAAGCACCAGTATAACCTATGACCAGCTGTCGGTGATACCTTGGATTCCATTTCAATTCATAAGTTGCTTGTACTCAGTCAGCAGCACAGTTTATATAACAGTTACTATTATATATACTGTGGTCAGCAGTGACCATTATATACTGAAAACAGCCATAATTATTTTCAAATCTGCTACTTATTCAAATTTACCAATTTATAGAGGAGATGATAGTTATAATTCGATACAGAATTGAATTCTGAACCTAATGGAATGTTAATTTCTTAGTTATCTCATTATAGTCTAACATTCCAAATTAATACATAAACTACATGGTTCCAACTCTGGCAACTGAAAATGGGGTTAATAATCCCTTCAATTCCATAAAAAGTAGACAAGAGTAAGATTTTAGAGTAAAGAGAATGGATAAATGGAGATTAATTAATATTAGAGGAGAAAACCCAACAAAGGTTGGGCTCTAGAAAACCCAACCCTGAGCTAGCCTATACATGCAAATGATTGTAAGAATAAATAGAGGACACATCCAAATCTTTTGCACGTTGAGTGAGTAATGTTTGATAATTATCACATGTAAAACTTACCGTCAGTAATTATATCAGTGGTATCAGAATATTTTTAACTAGCAGCATCACACTCGATCATATTTTCATATAGGTTATTTTGCTTTGCTGGAGTTTTTCTATTCAGCTAAGTCCAGGAGATCTACCAGGACATGCGTATTCGTGCTGGATACATGCCTCCGGTTATCCGAGCTAAAAATTGGGTCCCTCTGGTTCTTTGCTTATAGTTAAAAAACTAATGGGTTAGATAATTTCTAGATCAAACATTTTGTAGAACGATATATTTTGTACCGAATCCATTAATAAAAAATATACATTAGGTAGGCAAATTTTCCAGATGATTCCCAAAACGCCATAAATTATGTCATGTTTTTTGTCTATTTTTAAAGATTAAAATTCTACAAAAAAAAGCTAAAACAATTTCAGAAAAAGAACATTGAACTTTATTCAACTTTTCTTAAAATTGGCCTATAATTGAGCAATTTCGGACCTATTTTGAATTTGTTTATCGATTTTAAGGTAATTTTGGTCAGTGGA
Source organism: Artemia sp. Kazakhstan ARC1039 (assembly GCA_029168905.1). NCBI lineage: Eukaryota > Metazoa > Arthropoda > Branchiopoda > Anostraca > Artemiidae > Artemia > Artemia sp. Kazakhstan ARC1039. The sequence continues at coordinate 14,903 of JAQQPU010014853.1, forward strand.
TATTGATTTTTAGGGAATTTGAGGAAATGGGGATGTAGCACCCATTTGACAATTATATAACGCTCATTTTCGTATTCAGCACGATCGATTACGTCAGATAGCATTCTCAAACCTTCTGCTGCTTGCTGACCACCCAAAACCTTAAATATCAACATGTCTCTCGTGTGGCTCCCTCACTGCTATGAATCTAACTACACCTCAATTGGATTTCCAATAAAATGTATTTTGGAGAGATCTGTGTGATCAGTTTTGTGACTGATTGTTAGTGGGCACCCAGATTACAAGGCTCTAGCATCCCATATTTTTTTTTTTTTTTTTTCGTTGGAACTATCTAAACTTCAGTTCTGTATGAAGTCTAAGGGTCATTGTTAGACTTAATGGAGCCATCAAAGAGGAAGTTAGATCTATTACTCAGTCTCTGGATCAGATAACTTTATACTTTGCCGATAGAATTCACCAAACTAAATTGGAGCCATCTCGAACAGCTCGTCAAATTATAACACGACGATGATTAATCACGATAAATGTCAGTTTACTTAACTCCATTCTATTTTAATTCAAAACTGACAAAAACAAGTCCGACGAAAGTTGATGTTTTTTTTGTTTTTTTTTATTTACTACTGTATTAATCTATGATGTAGATCGTACGTTGATGATTTTCTTTTTACTAGCTTGTAAAAGCCTATCTTTCGACTTACTATTTTTAAACAGTTCCGTACGCTTTTATTTTTAGGTTTGAAGACAACATTTACCCAACTGCTTTTGAATTATAACCTTTTCTGGTTGCGTTTGGGACTTGAAACAATATTTGGCGAGGTTGTTAATGTCCAAAAAGATGTTCATTCGTCACTGAAGAAATTCATACTTGAAAGGTGAGTCACTTTTGTCCCAAATGCTTTTCCTAGTTAAAATACTTTTAGGGCTTTAATATTGTTAAAGAAAATTATATAAAATACAAAGACTATAAATGCCAAAAAGATAAGGTATCATGGGGAAACCTTGTCAGGCAACTTTGATCGGAATTCATCCCTCTTTTTTTCATTTACTGAGTTTATCCTTATTGAGAGTGTCACGTTGGTGGTATTGAGCTTGTGTTTTGTATACGTTTGAACAGAATTATCATTCAATGTTGTTTTATATAAAGCATATTCATTAGACATACAAGCAATTGTATATTGACCACGAAAATTTTCTTTTCAATTTAAATACATCACACGGAAAAAGACGAAGGATTAATTTCGCAGTAGAGATAGCATTATAAATGCCCTTATGAGTTCCTGGTAACATGGTATTTACATGATGACAAGACGGCCAACCGTATTGATCATGTTATAGTAAATCGAAGACTGGCGAGATCGATACAAGATACTAGAGTATATACGAGTGCTGCTATTGATGCTAAAAGTACAGATCACTATCTAGTAGTGCCCAGGGCTAGTCTGAAACTGAAATTTAGAAATGGTAACCACCTTCCTGGAAGCTATGACGTTTGTAGACTCCAGGATGAGAATTTGAGAGAAATTTTACCGGAACAGGTGGATACTAAACGGGAGTCTGAAATTTGACAATGTAGGAGATGAATGGAATAATTTTAGGAAAATAGTTAGTGAAATCGCTGATGGTGTCTTAGGGAGGGAAGTTAAAAATACAGCTAGGAATATTAGTGAAAAATGTTTTGTGTAAAGGAAATGAAATAAGGTTGTGTGAAGTGGATGTCATGGATAAAACTGCTGAAGATCTGGAATATGCAGCCAGATGGCATAATAGTAATATTTGTACCAACATGTTACAAAACTGAAAGGGAATAGTCAATCTGGACATTTCCCGGTTAAAGACAGGAACAGGGCGACAATTAGTGATAAGGAAAGAGTTAAAGAGAGATGGGTAGAACATTTTGAGAATGTGCTAAATCATGATAGAGTTACAAGAAAATATATAGAAAAGAATGAAAAAAGTTTGTAACACTTTGCAAGTAAAGGAAGATTTATTTTAGAAGAAAGAATTAGTGACAGTACTAAAAAGATAAAAAAATAATAAGACCCCATTGCTGATAGTACAGTAAATGAGTTTTTTAAACATGGTGGTTGTGAAATTAGACATAAATTTTAAATATTATTTTTTGAAAAAGAGGAAGTATCTAGCGATTTTAGGAAAACTTTAATTAAACCCTTCTATAAGAAAGGTGATAATAGTGAGTGTAGTAATAATAGAGGCACAGCTTGGCTTCTGTAGGAAGCAAGTTACTTAGTATGATGATCCTTTTTATCTTCAAGATTCTGTAGATAAAGTTTTAAGAGAAAAACGGTGTGGTATTAGCAAGGGAGGAGGATGCGTCAGCCAAATTTTCACCATTAGATTAATAATTGAGAAGTATCTGAGTTATCAAACCCCTTTAGTCCTCAGTTTCATAGATTATGAGCAAGCAAAAGGCAATGGAGCACACCAAAGGCAGTGGAGCACAAAGAGCATCTAGATAAAGATGTTAGTTGAATGAATGAATTTTCGGAAGTTTTCAGGCTGTATGGTGCAAGAATGGTTTTGAAAATTAATATTAAGGAGACTAAGTCGCTAAAACTGGAAATAAGTAAAGGTGAAGAGGTGATGTTGCATAACGAGAAGATCGATTAAGTGGACAGCTTAACTTACTTTGGTCGGATTATTAGCAAAGATGGTGGGTGCTGTGAAGATATTAAAAGTAGAATTGCCAAGGCCCAGGTTTTTTTTTTCACGGTTGAAAAAAGTTTGGAAGAATAGGAAGGGAATTTTGCGAACCAAAATTAGAATTTTGGAAGCTACAGTGATTAAAGTGGTCAAGTATGGTTCTAAAGCGAGGGTGCTCCGAAAGAAGGAGGGTAATTTTCTTGATTTTTCCAGAGAAATTGCGGGAAACGGGGTTCCCACTCATCTGGAATTTTCATTATGTTCACGTAAGTAGGCTAGTATTCAGTAATAGGGTGTTACCGTTCTATTTTGTATCTAATCACAAAGGAAAAAAGAANCACAAAACTGGCTCAATATGTTTGGAAAATAGTATACGTAAATGAAATCTAGGAAAAACTAAAAAATACACTATGAATGGAAATTCTGGTCAGATTACCTGTTATATATATTTGACATAGAAAACCTGTCAATTTATGTATATTAATGCAGCAATTGTACGAAATCAAATGTACTTTTGGCTCAGATAGTAGAACATTAGACTCCTGATCTCGAGGTCATGGCTTCGAGCCCGACTTAAGGGTTGTTATTAGAATATTTGATTTTCGTGTACAATTTGCATTTCTAGAGGAAAATGACGCTACATTATTTTACGATGCAGATGGATAAAAACATTAATTAAAGGGGAGAGGGTCTTTTCTCTTTGTAAATGAGTATTTCTAAAGTCATAGTTCTGCAAAGAGTACCCTATTTTTTCTCATGGCTATTTCTGAAGCACTTTGGGGGAAAAGGGACACCAGCTTTGCTGCTAATCAATAGCCTAGGCATTTTTTCCATTTTGGATTAATAGAAAAAAAGCGGTTTTGTTTCCTTTTTTTAAGGAAAAGAAGTAAGTTCAGCTAAGAAAATGAGTAAGCCCTGTATTTTACGTTTTCATTGCTATTCTTGTATGCAAAAGCATATGAACTCAATAACAAATCGTATGTTTTCCTCTTTTTTTAAGTCCTCTTCGTTCAGTCATTTAAAATTATTTCATGTTGAGTCCATTGTTTGACAATTTTTCAGTTGGATGCACTATCATACAGGCACATAGGAAGTTATTTTGGAAAGAAGAGGAGACGAAGTATATTGTAGAAGGGATGAAAATGCGAGATGTCTGTTAGATTCCCCCTTCACCTCCCTTCCTACGTAAGGGCCTATTTACTGGGTCGGGCAGCATCGTCGGATAACGATCTGTTAAACCACTCAGTCTTTTGTTTCGATTTTTTATGCTTAAAAACAAAATATTTACCATTACTTGCCATCGGGCCTTGTAGGTTTTCACTATGCCTCAGCTTTGCAGGTCCCCTACCCATACAGAGACAGAAATTCTCAACTGATCAGATGAGATTAAATCTCGTATTTTCAATTTTAATTGCTGTGTATTTGTATATTAAAGAAACTTTATTATATTAATTTGATTCTAGTACTTATAAACTGAACCAAAATAATCGCGTCTCAACATGGAGATATAAATACAAAAAGGTTCCGTGTGTCTGACCCTTAGAGGAATAGTGGTCAGAAGTTTTTTTTTCTATGAAGGAAGGTTGTATTAGAAATACAAATTTTAGTGGTCTTTTCTATTATTTGATACATAAATACGGCTTTTATCATTATTACTATTATTTTTGGCTCAAATTTATAGAATGTTTTTGCTTCTTGAGAGAAGAGACTTCTTTTTATTTTTATGAGAACCTTTTGCCCAGTGCTTTTTAAATAGGTTTTGCAGAAAATTAAATTAGGCGCCAGGTTTGAGACCACCAACAAGTGATAATTCTACCTAGCTAAGTCCATAAAGTTCATTTACTCCGGAATTCTATCCTGGGCAGTTTATTGAGTTACCAAAATTTACACTATCAAAAATGACGCAAAGAAAAGAAAGACATTGATACGGCAGAAAATAAATAATGCAGTATTTTAACAGTTCAAGATAATAGCAAGATGTCACTTAAAGTTGTCCAAGCGAAAATAAGAAGCCGAAGTTGGCTCAAAATAACCAACAAATACATATATACAGACATAGGTACATTTATGGGTCATCTTTACGTGAAAATATGAATCCATTCCTAAAACTTTTTTGGGTTACTCCAAAAATTAATGGAAAATAGCTTGAAACTCTTTTTGTCTTTTTCTAAACCATCGATTTTAGTTTATTTGTGATCTAGAGTAAATTAACGCTTCTCGAGCAATACTTGCTTTAATATTTAATAGCATTCGCATAGTAAGCCAAGGAAAACGAACAGAAAAAAAGCCCTATGCCCCTGGCCACTTAAAAAAAAAATCCCCGTTTAATCTAAAAGTAGTTGACACATAATCCAGCCCCCACTTATTACTAAGTAGCCACAAACTTTAACATTATTCGAAATGTAGTCGCATCATTTTTACCAATGCTGCCATAAAACGAATTTTCACATGCATTCATGTCCAAGATACGATTGTTTACTTTATCCCAGACTTCAGTAAAGATATTATAATATTTCTGGTACTGAACCATATGTTTTACTTTGTCCTAGAGTCCTAGAATTCTCGTTTTGCTCTAGTCCACAAATTAAATATTTTGATGTCTTTGGTTTTCTTTATAGACATATGATAACTATTTAGTTAGTTTGATGAACACCTTTTTTTTTCTTTTTTTTTTGAAGCATCTACCTGTCTCAAGTCCTTGTCGGAGTATTCTTTACAGTGAAATTAAGCTTGCTCATGAGAGGGGCTCGTTATTCCACTAGTTATTTTATACAACAACTCCTGAATTTTATACTTTGCGTAAGCCCTCTGACTCTCGTTCAGTTTCATCAAGTCGTTAGCTACTGACATACCGAATGCAGCTTCACCGTCCATTTTATTTTGCACTAACTCAGAAACTACACTTTTTCGCACATTACCCTCTTCAGTACAGCCAAAATGACTGTCGGCTTCGTGTTTCACTGATTTGTCATTTTTCAGTTCATTATTTGATACTCGTTTTCTTTTTTGAGGTCGTGCAATTTTATTGTAATCTGATTCACTTTCTGATGTTGGAAAAGGAGATACAGACACAGGGTCGAACTCAACGCAATTATCCTCCCTGTCTTGAAAATACACGATATTTGTCTCTTGAATAGATATTGGATCATCGTAGCCATTGGCATCACTATAGTCATTAGTTATAGAGTTTTCTGCTTTTTTAAGCGTCACGTAGCTGTCATCTGAACAGGACCCTTTTGGATCAAGATAATCTTCAAGAAACATCAAATGTTTTGTCCACTTCCACTCTTTGGGTTGAGGTAGTGAACTTTCGCCGTTCTGCTGGTCCTTTGTTCTCCGTCTTGTTTTAACGTAACTGTCGCGGAGACTTTTCCACTTTTCTTTACATTTCATGACTGAAAAAGCAAACAAACATTTTATTGTCTGAAAATTTTGGAACTGTTCTTGCTGGGGTGCATTATAATAATGTAATTAAATAAGAAAAATGGGTATTGTACTTATTTTCGTGCTGGATCTTTTTTTTGCTTTTTGTAGATATTTTGGTAAATTAGTCTATAAGGGGCGAAGGTGGATAAATTGTCTTTCCAGGGGAACACATGCTCAATTGAGGGGACTTGGAGGGGAGATTTCAGAATTTAAATGCTGATATACCTTTAAATGTTAAATATTTGGAACCTAAAACTAAAAACATGATTATTCCTAAAAAGTGTCTATATATAAAGCTTTAAACATTCAGACCTTAGGTTAAACGTCCTGAGAAGTACTGCCGTAACTGAGCAATGTAACGGTTGTAGCAATGTAACAATGTAGCAGAGCCAAATGTACCAGTTTCTGAGAACAACAAGCAACAATGTCTATTGGATTAGTTCGAACCCTCTAAAAGCAAAAAAAGGCTTAGCTGCTAAGACTTGATTTCTTCCTACTTCGTTTATTTAAAATTAATAAGCACTTAAGGGTCAAAATGAAAGGATTTCAGCCTTTAGGCAACAGTCGGGGAGATTTCCAAGCTGTTTTTAAGCTGTGCTTACTTCTTTTTTTAGATCTCAAATAAGACATATTTTGTAGGTGTTGTTACTTCAGATTTTATAGATACCCTCTGATACCCTGAAAGAGGGGCTTGTGCCTCTTTTCAGTTTGAGAATTAGACTGAGTTTTGATTGCATCAAACATTGTAAGATCATGTCTTTAATTCCTGTGTCATTTTGTTTTAATAGAACTCTTTTAGGGTGTTTTTCTAACATCCAACATATTATGGGCGTTGTTATAGGAAGTTTTGACGTTACCCTTCAAATTTGAAATTGAAAGATTGTGTATATGCATCCAGTAAGTTCAATTGTTACTTCTTTTTAAGTCCAATTTGCCTTCACATCAGAAGACAGTATGCCAAACTGCTTGTTTTACATGAAATGCTGGAGTTCCCTCAAGGTCAAGCAGAATATTATGAGAATTCACTGTTTTGCATCTTGGCAAGAAACCTAGCAAAGAAAAAAAATTTCATCAAAGCAAGTCTATGGAATGACGATAAACATTTC
>JAQQPU010014854.1:0-17273 GCA_029168905.1 Artemia sp. Kazakhstan ARC1039
GGTCAAGAAATTCAGTATTGGCAAGGGCTGGTTTTAAATTCTGCTACATTGAATCATTATAATCAGGTTAAACCTAGTTTTGGAGAGGAAATTTGTTTTAAATTCAATTTACCGGCTATGGTTTTATGTTGATGGATTCAGCTTAGGGCGAATTGTCTTCCAATCCAGAGCAGGCAAATGGTGTTCGACAGGGGGATAGTACATCCTGATGGTCGGTATGTGTGTCCTCTTTGTAGGGATGAGGACGAAGATTTGAACCATTTTCTCTGAAAGTGCCCGGTGCTCTCTGATTTAAGGGAAAATTACTTACATGGGATTGTTTTGCTGCTTCCAAAAATTTTACAAAGTAGTAATCCAACCACAATATTTCGTATTGGTGCGTACATAGAGAAAGGATTTGAAAGAAGGAAATGTTCTTGCAATTAATTATTATTAATTATATGGAATTAAAGTTATTTTTTGGTAATTTACCAGAAGTTATTTTTCGCTATGTATCATGTTAATGTGTTTCGTAATTTGCTCTATTGTCAATCAATCAATCAATCAATCACCAAAAAATGTTGTAATTTTTCTATTTTTCATAATTTTTGTGTGCATATAGCTCTTGGGCTTTTGAAATACACAATCTATCTATACGGAAGAATTTGTGTTCTATTTAAGTTTTAACGTTGTTCCTTACTTTCAGTTAAAAAAAAACTTTTTTTTTATTTCATTTGTGAATGTTTTTTAATTAATACAGGTTTTGATTTTGGCTCACCGTGCATGAATAATTAAAACGAAATTTGCATATTAATTTTACTTTTATTTGGTTAAATGGCTTTCTCGAAACTTGTTGAATTCTATTTACGAACGTTTTTATTAGTAATAAATATTCGTAACTTACGAATTAACTTACGTAACAAACTTCTATATTCATATATTTTTAATACATATATTAGGGGGTTTGCCCCCTAGTCAATACCTTGCTCTTTAAGCTAAAGTCCGAATTTTGTTTCAATTCTTTAAAAATGACCCCTTAATCACAAAGGCCGTTAATTAGAATAAATAGCTCTTATGAAAGTACTAAAAAATCTTTGGCTTAAAGAGCGAGGCATTGACTAGAATGTGAACCCAATCATATAGCTAATATTTTTTGTTCGTTTTAAGTTTTGATGTTGCTCCTTACTTTCAGTTGAAAAACTTGTTTTTTTATATTTAATTTCTGATTTTTTTTTTTGTAATAATGATGGGAAATCTGGCGCCCCCTTCATAGCAATGTCCCTTCCCCCATGAAAACTTCCTTCATGAAAAGATCCTCCCATATAACCCCCGACCCACCCCCACCCCCCACTACCAGAAAAATTCCCCCTGAAAACTTCTGTATACTTCACAATAACCAATATTGGGGCTTCGAGGGCTTCGAAGGGACTTCGGGGGCTTCGAGGGATTAAGTCATCCTAAAAGACATAGTTATAATATTTTCGACCATGCTGAACATAATGGCTATCTCAAAATTTTGATCGGGTCACTTTGGGAAAAAAATGAGCGTGGGAGGGGGCCTAGTTGCCCTCCATTTTTTTGGTCACTTAAAAAGGGCACTAGAACTTTTAATTTCCGTTCCAATGAGCCCTCCCACAATATTCTAGGACCACTGGGTCGATACAATCACCCCTGGTGAAAAGAAAAAAAAAAACAAAAAAAAAATAAACACGCATCCATGATCTTTCTTCTGGCAAAAAATTGAAAATTCCACATTTTTGTAGATAGGAGATTGAAACCTCTACAGTAGGGTTCTCTGATACTCTGAATATGATGGTGTGATTTTCATTAAGGTTCTATAGCTTTCAGGGGGTCTTTCCCCCTTTTTTTGAAAATCAGCCAAATTTTCTCAGGTGCATAACTTTTGATAGGTAAGATTAAACTTGATGAAACTTATATATTTGAAATCAGAATTAAAATCTGATTCTTTTGATGTATCTATTGGTATCAAAATTCCGTTTTTTAGAGCTCTGGTTACCATTGAGCCGGGTCGCTCCTTACTTACAGTTCGTTACCACAAACTGTTTGATAATATTTTCATTTCTCTTTCTCCTAATTTGAAGTTTATTTCTGGTCTTGTTTTCACTGATCTTTCTAATCACTTCCCTACTTATGTATCACTTTTTGTGCCTCAAACTGAGATTGCTGTGGATGAGTGGGGTGAGTTTTCTTTTAGAACTTTCACAGATAAAGAAATTCCTAATTTAATACATAGTCTTCAGAGTAATGATTGGTCTAGTGTTCTTGAAGCTAATGATGTTGAATGTGCAATGAATTTATTTTCGTGTTGTATGGGAGCTCTGTTACCATTTATAACCATTTTAACTGGATATTAATGGATTTTAACAGATAACCATTTTCCTCTTAGAAAGAGGCCAAGGAATTCCACACCCAAATACCCATGGATGTCTAGAGGTCTGATCAATGCTACACATATGAAGGCGTCTCTGTTCAAGGCTGCATGTAAAAGTAAGACCCAGGATGATCTTTTGAAGTATAAACTTTATAAAAATGTGCTTACTTCTTCAGTACATGCAGCCAAAAAGCTCTATTTTTTGTGTTGAATTGATGAGTGTAAGGGGAACTTGTGAAAGGTTTGGACTGTAGTTAATGAAGCTCTTTCCCACAAGAAACTCAAACAGCCCCCCCCCCCCCTTGTCATCACAGGAAAGCTGATGGATCTTTTGTGGACAAAAATTCTTCAGCAAGTGCCTTCAATTCACATTTCACAACACTTCCTTCAGTTCCTATTCCACCCCACAGCAGAGTAAATAGTTTTTCCTTTGCAGAAAAGTCATCTTTCCTTTCCCCATGCAGTGATACCAAAATTTCTAACATTATTTCTCAGCTTTCAAGTAGCTGTTCAGTTGACGGTTTTGGTTTTAGCTGTAATGTTCTTAAAAAAATTGGTCAGTTTGTTTCTAACTCCATCTCACACATAACTAACCTCTCTCTTTCTTCTGGTGTTTTTCCTTACTTATTTAAAGTTGTTAATATTGTACCTTTGTTTAAAAAAGGTGATTCATCTCTAATTTCAAACTATAGACCTATTTCTCTCCTTCCTGTAATCTCTAAGGTTGTTGAAAAAGTAGTGTATTGTATACTCTCTTCATTTGTATTTAGTACTAATACAAATGCAGGAAATTCTCTCATAACTAACCATCAGTATGGCTTTCATCCCAGTTTTTCTACCTTGCATGCATTTTCAGATGCAACAGAGTTTGTGCATGTTAATCTTGACAAGGGCTTGTGTGTTTTGGGTCTATTTCTCTGCTCACTTCAAAGAGCCCAAAATAGGGCAGTGAAGGCTACTTTTCTTCTACCTCAATTTTACCCTTCCTCTGATCTTTATAATGATACTAGAATAGCTCTGCTGGATTGTATTGTGGGTAAAAGTTACCTTTATTCAGCACATTCTGCTTTTCTAGGTACACTTCCACCATCTTTGCAGCAGTTTTTCTTTCTGTCAGGCTCAGGTAGGTACTCTTCTTTTTTACATAGTTCTTATTGTAGATTTATTTTACCTAAACAATCATCAACAGCAGGTCTGAGGTCTCCTGTTTATCAATCAATTCTACTATGGAACTCCACCCCTCCTGATGTCCCTCTATCTCTTTCTGCAAAGGCAGTTTCTCACCAGGTCTTTCCAGTATAATGTCTCTCTTTCTTCATTTAATATATTTTTCAGATTTTAAAATATTTTTTTTATTCTATCCTAATTTTTAATCTTTTCTTCATTTCAATATTTTTTTTCAATTATATGTTAAGTTTCCTTTTAAATCCCCTATTTCATAAATTTTTGTTTCATTTCGTTTCATTGCATGCATTTTTGTTTCATTTCCTAATTTTGTTTCATTTCATTAGCATTAACCAAACTTCACTTCTTAAGTGTTTCTTGTATAATACTTAAGTACTGTATGTCCTGAGAAGGTATTTTGAAGTACCTACCTCCACTCTTTCTCTCTCTAGAAGGCCTTGACCTTTGATGACCCTTACAAATCTTTTTGTTATAAAATTGAACCCTTGAAAAATAAATATCTGCTTAAATGAAGCACAACAAAACTGTTTTCAGCTTTGCTTAATCCTAATTTATGAGGTTTTAAAGATCTACAAATATATTTCCCAAATTTAGAAAAAGCCCATTGATATGGCTTAAAATTCTACTCAAATAACAGGAATTGTATTTGGTAAATTTCTAGTGGGCTATATAATTTAAATAAGATGAAAGTGAAAGTTTGTTTGTGCTTTTTCATAATTTAAGAATTGCTTCAGGGGCTAGTTGCATCTTCAGCCCTTAAAGGAGCCCTGAAGGTATTTTACATGAATAATGAAAAAGCATAAAAAAGCATCAAATGATGTTTTTGCTTTTTTCCTAGCTAAACTATATGGCCAACTGCCAATTCACCATGAAATCTACCCACCCCCACCCCCCTAATGTGCAAATATATACCCTGAATTGTTGACAGCAAAGTTTCAAATTGCAAAATTCAGCACTATTTTTGTCAACAGCATTTAAAAAACTTGAAATGGTAGCAAAATAGTTTATATTTGATTTGCCTAATAAATGATGTTTGAATTGTTATAAACAAGTATTTTTGGAATATGTTACTCTTTGACAATTTATTTTTAAACTAGTGATCTTTAATCACTTTTCAATAACTTAACTAGTGTTGAAACTTCTTTGTGTGGTTGCAAAAATGAAATACCTTTGGGGCCCCTTTAAGCACTCAAGATGCAACTAGCCCCAGAAGCAATTATTAAATTATGAAAGAGCATACAAAAAGGCATCAAATGATGTTTTCACTTTCACCTTAGCTAAATTATATAGGCTAGCCCACTAGAAATTTACCTTGCATTTAAAAAAATAAAACCAGAGAGAAACAAACCAATAACTGAAAATTAAGGTACAATGATATTTTGTCAAAATTTCAATAGGTAGCCTATAGCCTGTCAAGTAGGCAAATTTCTAACACTGAGAAATCAAAACAGAGTTAACATAGAAGCTTGGCAATACTTCCTCAGAGTATGTTTTTGGCCCTGGATTCATTACTGAAAGTTTTATTTTCCTAATCTAACCCCTTTTCAAGATAGCAAAAAGGAGCTAAACTAGAATTTTACCGCCAAAACTAACTAAAGTAGAATTTTACCACTCTCCTTTTGCTTGTTCAGCCTGTTTCCTTCAGAAATAGCCAACTACTAGCCATAGGCTACTGCAATAAATATTTTCTTACATCACCTTAGGTTCTCCATCTTATGCCTGTCTTACCTGCAAAACTATTTGAAACATCAAGCAGTCCTTTTCCTTTGTTTGATCCTAGCAAAACACCAACACACCTCCTTTGACTGCCAACTTTGCCCATCCTAGTAAAATGATCTACGACACTAAGTAATACAAGAGGATGGACTACTACTTTTGTTTGGTCATTATTGTTTCCACCAGCAGCTTTCTTCAGTGTGCTGTGAAGATCTGTCATTTTAAATAAGTTTCAACCTGGATTTTGCACAGTCACAAAACAATCAGCAGTTTCTTCAGAAAATGCTTACAAAAATATGAATTTTCAGTATTTATTTATGCCACGTCTTCAATTGCCTTGTTTTGGTAAAGGGAGTAAAGTGCCGTTCTGGTGAAACTGGCTATTTCGAGTCAATAAAGGTGTCGGATATCGAGGAGGGGGAAACTTCCCCACAGTACTTTAGGTGACTCGGTAAGAAAGAAGTGAGTCGGTAAAAATCACGTCGCAAAGCACCGATGTTCGACGGGGTTTATTATTGTAATTTGATAAATGAGAAGAATCAAATTAATTAGACATAGGGAATAGCATGATGAGTGAGAGAAGATGGATATAGTGACATAATAATCACTGAAATCTTGACCTACCGAAATCTCTTCCTTAATGGCTACTGGCAGATGCAACAGTTTTACCAACCAAATTTTAAATTAATTAAAAAGATAAACAGCCAAAGCACTTTGAAACGCAATTTTACCAACTCGTTATTTAAATTAAATAAATGAGAAGAGTATAAAAAATAAAAATATAATAAAAGTGGGTGAAAGAAGGTGAAAATACTGACATGACAACAAGTGAATCCTTAACGTGCCAAAATCTAACTCTCAGTCGGTAAATGCAGCAATTCTACATGATAATTTGTTTTTAAATACTAAAATGGATGGATAATATTAATAAAATATGAAAATAGATAGATGTCTTGTAATTAGAGCAGTTTAACCAGCCGGAAACAATGGGTAACTCCATGAAAACTTTAGTAATTTCTTGCGTGTAATTGGCTGAGAAACTGGTTATTGATATATTCGTGGTTATTTTAAGCGCAAAAGAACAAATCTAAATCAAATAAATAAGCAAAAATTAGAAATTTATGGATCAATCGAGCATAAATAAAATGCTTTGAAGGGATCTTAAACCTCAACATTTTTTTAATATTTTTAATAATGTACACAGTGTCTATTTTTTCACATTTTTGCCTCACCAAGAAGCTCTGTCTCTCGAAGTAAATTTATTTTCTTGTGGTCTTCCGTTATCTTTGGCACTTAGATAATACTGTTTTACAACAACACTCAAACAGAAAATAGTGCAGTAATTTCAAACTCATAGATATACAATTTAGGTGTAAATTGGGCAAGTGCCTAAGAAGAGGACGAGGACCTCCTCCTTCCTTCGATAGAAAAAGCTGAATCTTCTACAGTACATATATGCTACTTCATATTGGGCCAAAGCGCGCAAAGGCAGGAGATGCTTGGGTTGAAAGCAGAGGATATTACTTGAATAAGATAAAAGCCAATTGGCTGAACACCAACGGCTAACTGAACGAACTTGTTCCTTGTTAATAAATTCAAAAAAACAGTAAAGTTGGAACAACTTACAAAATAATTGGAAATCGCTTTGTTTTAACGAGTTCTATGGAGTCAATGACCTAGATGATGCAATCCTCAACAGTTCCTCTTTTGTCGAGCCAACACACCGAAGTCTATTGGACAATATAGATGATTTTTCCTCTGCTTTACTGCATTTTTTTTCATTTTTTTTAACACTTTACATACAATGTCTAATTTTGGTGTTTCTCTGGATTTTTCCTTCGTAAGTTCTTTCTAGTTTTAAGGCGGTAATATCCGAAAAGAACAGTATCAAACTGGTAATAGTGCAGTAATATTAAAATCCTATTCATGTGATTTAGGTACGGAGGAGATAAACCCCTAAAATGAGGATCAGGGGCATCCGCCCTCCGAAAGCAAAAGGTGGCTCTATTGCTGTGTATTCCTCATGGACAGAAACATGAAAGGGAATAAGATGTATTGGCGAAAATAAGCTATTTCACCGGAATAAGATAGTGAGCCAAATGGCATATTTTCAAAGGCGTCATTTAAAGGCGATCCCCTTTCTAAAGCCGACTCATTGAAGATCTTTCTTTGTGAACAAACTGTATTGTGTCCTCAGAATCATGGTAGCGAATGGCCTGGATGATCAAGTTCACAACTCCTCTTATTTAGAGCGAACGTACCGAGGTGTATTGGAAAAAATGGATAAGGACTATAAAATCCTTTCCAGAGTAATAAAGCTGTTTCCAGGAAAAGCCTTAGGTCCTGTAAAAAACATAGATCAGCAGATTACCTTAGATCTAGATCTTATAATACTTTAAATACCATCCAAGTGTCGAAAACTATACAACACTGTTCAAATCCCCTTGCTGGGTGACTAATTAGCTGTATAAATGGCTCTTACCGTAAAACATAAAGATTCAGGTTCAGTTTCTTTTATTTATAAACTAAATACAACTACAATATGGGTATGCCCGGCTGAGAGTCTAGCTCGTATTACCAGGCAACCAATAACAAATAAAAACAACAAAAACATAATATATAACTGCATTTGTACATAATCACACTTTTGTACATAGATAAAAAAGAAAGAAAAATGTAAGACTTGCCAAGCATCACCCCAAGCCAGCAGCCAAATGGAGAACAAACTAAAACAAAACACCAAAAACAGTGAAGTGAAGCCGTGGGGAAACCCTACCAATAGAATGTGCCAGCGGGAAGACCATAACTGAATTTAAAAAAAAAAAAATGAAATTAAATAAAATGATCAAAGGGTTAGTAAAAGATTTTTTAAATGACCCCGCAGTGTACCAACAGAAAGACTAATATTAAGACCCGACCCATGCACATTCCAAAGTTTGGTTATGCAGTGCCTGAGTGAGAACCTCGGTCTCTCAGTGCAAGCTCGGGGTTCAACATACTTAAAAGATTCCCTCATTCCATAATCGTGCTCACATTGGTTAAATAGATCCATAGCATACAAAATTTTCGGTAGAATTTTAGCAAAATACTTAACACAAAACATCAATCCATGAAAAGATAATAATAATTCCACTGGTAATATATTAAGGAAAGAAAATATACTTTTATTTTGCGATTTTGATGGTAGGGATATTGGGGAGGGAATGAAAGTTTTCAGAATACGCAGTGCTTTATTTTGCTGCCTTTGAAGTGGTTTTATATGAGTTTTAAATCTATTCAGAAAAATCAGGGGACAATAACTCAGATAGGAATGGACTAGGGCAAAATATACCGATCTCATCGCATGAAAAGGTAGAATAAATTTCAAATGCCGCAATATTCCAAAATTCCTTCCCAACTTCATCCGCAATTTAGCAATGTATTCCTTCCAACTCATATTCTGATCAACTAGCACTCCTATATCTCATAGTAGATACACGCTCTAAATAAGTATATTCATCAATGGGTAGTCTACTAAGTTCAGGTAATGACTGGTCAGTACGAGAGAAAATCATGAACTTGGTTTTGGCATATTAACAGATAATTTATTTGCACTAAACCAAGTTTCTGTCCTCTCGAAAGCTGCCAACAAATTCTTCTTAAGCGATCTTTCATCAGTACCGCTCACTGTGCAGGCTGTATCATCAGCGAATAGGACATTTAGCCCGAGATCATCCAGCGCCCTGTTGATGTCGTTAACATAAATAAGAAAGAGTAGAGGTCCAAGTATGGACCCTTGAGGAACGCCGACTTGACCAGTGATACCAAGTAGTGAAGAGGTAGCATTTCCACCAAAGAAATTCTCTAAGTTGTAAAAGAAGGAGAGATTTTTATTAATTCCTTAGGAAATAAACGCAGTCTGTTAAAATAACCAGTAATTCGGTAAAATCTACTGTCCCTTACTCCAAACATTTTGGGTAGTGACAACCCTGACATCAGAACCAATGACTAATGATTATATATCGGTGTAATCTGCATTGGTGACATCCAGACCATATAATAGTCATACCTCTTGAGAAAAAAGTTCAGAATCAGGATCTCTACACGTTCTTTATTGATTTTAAATTGATACTCATGTCACAAAAGTAGAAAGTTGAAATTAATTTTTTCTTTCTGCAAAGTTTATAATAAATCCTAGTTTTCGAAACCGGAAAGGTATGCGAAAGCAGAGGATGGTTGGCCCGAAGTCCCTCTCCCATCGCTCTTCCAGGCTCAAGGACTATAAAAAAGATATGAGGACCGCCCATTTGGATTATGGGGTCTAGTGTTGTTTCATTACCTTATAGCCTGCTAATAGTATGTATATAATTATATCTGTAAGTGCAGATTTATTGTTAATCATAAACGTAAAAATACAACAACGATGGAGCCATCAATACAAAAAAAATAATTAGAAACAAGTACAATCTATCTAAAAAAAAAAAAAAAAGTAAAGAACAGTTTCGGAAGTACTTTCATCAGTAAATTGCTTCCAGCATTTCTATTTTTTTTTTGGGAACACGTTACAGGAATAGCAACTACATATAGAACAGACAAGTAATCATGACTAGTCCAAAGGGACAGCCAGAAGAAATATTTCGTTTACTTATAGAAGCAACTTCAATAGTTTTTAGCATTAGTAGTCAAAAAAAAGAAAGAAAAAAGAAGATCAAATGGCACAAGAGCGTGAAAACGCAGGACAAAAAATGCATTATAAACCTGCTAGGACATGACGATTAAACTTGAAATCGAGCGCAATAAAGAGACCTTCTCTTTCTTAGACTTACTAACAAAAAATTACCTTAAAAGTCGCCGCATGGCACGAAAATTTGACTAAAATGGGAAACCAAGATACGTCAGTGTGTCTTGCGCTTGTTTACCTAATTGGACACTTAACAACCAACCAGAGCGACTACTATAGGCCAAAACACAGTCTTACTCTCTTTAAAATCTATGATAAATGCACTCGTATTTATTATTAAGAATCTTGAAATTTTCTTCAATTCCTGACAATGTTTTACTAATATTTAGGACGTCTTCCCTGAAATTTGCAAGAAAGACATGAACACACATGAACATACAAGTAATTAAAACTTCCCTTCCGGCTCGGCGACAGTGTTGTTAAGTAAAATAGGCGAAGTAAGTACACCCTTTCTAATGCCTTTTCTAACTGTAATAAGCGCGCTAAGCTCAGCTTAGCGCGCTTTTTACACATGTGACGCAAAATACAAACGATAAAAGTATTAACACTGTGCTTTTGGGTCGTCAAAAAAAAAAAAAAAAAGCGCATGAATCACAAAATCAAAAGCCTTAGCCATGATCAACCGGGCAAAATAAAGAATACAGTTATTTTCGCTAGCGTACAATGCTTAAAACCAATATTGTCATCTATTGCACACCATCTATAATGAATTTTCCAGAAACAACTAGTAACTCAAGTAATTCACGCAGAACTGGAGATAGTAATAGATCCAAGAGCCTAGCACTGATCAACTGGCTTTCTTTTTTTCATAGCCAGTGTTATTACTCTCGTGCTGAACAGATAAGGCACTAAGCCAGAGCATAAAGTCATTTAGAAAAGAGTAGTTAGCGTTCAATTTACATTGTTGAACGATGCTTAGCATAAATCGAGATGCTTGGCACAAATCGAGTCGGCACCAAGAGATGTCTTATTTTACAGCTTTGCAATATACCCGGCTCTTTTGACCACTTGCCAAAATAAATTAGGATCACTATTGGCATTACTGGATAACTTGGCCTCATCTTATCATAAAACTAACAAAATGACGTGTTATATTGGGACAAATGTAAAAACAAAACTAGTGCTTTACTGGAAACACAAAACTGACGAAAAAAACAGCATGTTCTCTTAGGATCAAAAAATTCCATGAGTAGCCTGCAGAAAATAAGAGACTAATCTATAAATCTCATCAGCCATGATATCGATAACTTTTAGTATACGATTATAATTCACCAAAAAGCTCAAGCAAGCTCAGTTTTCCGTAAAGCACTAGTTTTTCGAATTTTACACACATTGGAAAATATCACGAGTCACTTTATTTAAGCTAGTTTTGTAGACATACCTTGCGTAATCTGTGAAGCAACGCTTCTTGTTCGTTTTAATTTTCAACTTCACTCATTTCTTCTGTAACAAAAACTTTGCTATTTCTTAAATTATCTTTTGCTTCTTTTTATTTTTTAAACATACACAATAAAGTTTATAAGACGATCTTCATTTAGTTTAGGCAACGAAACTAAACAAGGTAATATTCTTTTTTAAATATGACATTAAATGTAGCTTTTACTTTCTACCTCCCTTAAAATTTTCCATAAGATATGCGAAAATTACTCACATAGCTAAAGACCCCGAGGGGTATTTAACCACCGGTATCTTTGAAAATTTACGCAGAAATTTATTTTTTTCAGAAAAAAAAAAAAAAACAAATAACATTTGTTTTAATTGGATAGTTTTTTTTTTATTATAGAGCGTTTATTAGATTTCGTTTACTAAAAGGGCTGGGAGGAGTGTAAAAGAGGGAGGGATTTTAAATCGTTAACTAAGAATTTTCAACCATGGAGATAAAATGGTACCTTTATTATGCGTCCCGGCCTTCACATTCTAGAGGGTGCCATATGGCCCTTTACAATGAAGGAATTAATACATACCTGTAAGAGGTAGGCAGAGAGAGGCAGCAGCTTTGAAATGAGGCATTGAAAATCTCTCTGCAATCTACGGTAGCCTACTAGCCTTGGCTAAAAAAATTATAAGAAATATATAAAGGGATGCATGTAAATCATGCACGAAAACAATTCCTTCCTTTTCTACCCTAGGGGAGCTCAAAATCTCCAGTTGGAGGTTTTAAACCATGATAAATGGACTGACTATTTCATAAATTGCAATTCCAGGCATTTTGGCCCTCTTTGGACAAAAATTGATGTTTTGTGGAACAAAGTGGCACAAAGCATCGCTTTACTGCGGCACGGTCTCTTTTGTTACCTATAAAAGTCCTCACTGATGACGATTTATCAAAAGCTAGGTAATCACTGAAGCCTTCACGTCATTATCAGCGGATGATTTCTGATTAAAAACGGAACTCACTGCAGAATTCACGCTATACTTGAGAGGCCTTTGAGAAGATAAGGGGAACTGAAAACCTTCCATTTGGGGTTTTCAGAACGTGACAAATCGATTGGCACTATTAGACTTTGCATTCCCCGGCATATTGACCCTCTTTGGAAACGTTTGATGTTTTGTGGCAAAAAATGACAGGAAATGCCACTTAGCTGTCAAGACGGGGGGGGGGGGGTCAATAGGGTTTTAGACCATGAAAATTCTATTTGCTATCTTATAATTTTCATTTCTAGCATTTTCACCCTCTTCAGGCAAAAATTGATGTTTGGTGAGACCAAATGGCAGGAGACACCAGTTTGCTGTGCGACGAACCCTTTTGTTACTCAGAAAAGGTCACTAGATATGGCAATTCCTTTTCAAAGAAGCCCTCTCTCGGCATTCTATTACCACCGGATCGATGCGATCATCCCTGGAAAATAAAAGAAGAAAAAAAAGGTGGCAAAGACTAATTTTCCTTGTTGTTCAAGGTGAGGGACTGTAACTTTCCCAATCAGGATTTTTAGCCATACCAATCCCAATGGGGAAATTTTAATTTCAATCCAACATCATCTTCGAGGGGTTTCAGTCTGTTTCTTGAAATTACCATAAATTTGTTTTCACAATTAACTTTTACTATTAAAATTAATCGGAACAATGGTTACCGTTCCTGAGTTAGCTACAAATGACAATTTTTTCTCACTAAACAGTTTTTCCTCAAAACACATAATTTTTGGTTACTGTGGGCCATGCTTCGCTCTTTATTAAAGGCTATTATAAACCTAAAAGTACCTATAAACACCTTATACCAAATTATAAAATACCCCCTAAAACCTATTGAACCATTCACAAGTACAGATTACTCAAATCAACCTTTTTAATAAGTTAGTTTCCTCAAACTTCAATTACAAACATATCAATACATATTGAAACCAGGCCATTGTTGTGGTAGCAGCCCTCTTCCAAGACTTTTAGGAACCAGATGAGGGCTATGGTCCCCTTCAAATGGTGTCCGACATGAATCAAATATAAACTAAATAAATTAGAAATCACAAATAAAACAAATAATGCACAAAAGGACAAAAGAAGACACTGTGGCCGTATTGGCCGATTATAATATTTAATCAGTACATCAAATTAATTGAGGGCTTCACAAATTTTTAAAGAAACTAATCCACCTTCTAAGGACTGAATGATTTAGCTCCAAGTGAGGATCACACCTGCGGCAACATGGTATCGGCTATCACTGAGTTGTGGCTTTTTCTACAAGTTAATAGCCGAAATTTATCAAAATTACTAAGATGATACAGATACAGGGAAAATCATTAAAAATTGATCATTTCTCACACACACAAGATCCGCCATTTTTTAAAAAAAAAAAAAAAAAAAAAAAAAAAAAAAGAATCTGGAAAAAAACAAAAACATGCATACACCACAAAGAAGTTAAAGGGGTATTAAAATAAGAAATTTGAAACAGGTTCTATGCTTGAAAACCCATTTAACTCTTTTTAAGGACAGAAAAAAAAAATCAAAATCATACTTTCATGTTTAGGCTATTCATTTTCCTAATTGCCTATGAAATGAGAATAAATGTTATACACACTATTTTAAACGCATAAAACACACAGTGCTTATTTATACCAATAGGGGATGAGGACAATTCGTGGAGTTTTACCTTAAAACCCGTCAACGGACCCCTTTTTTTTCACTGAAGAGTTTTTTTTGGATTTTTTTCTAGAATGCAAATCAAACAATTGTGATGAGATCCTTTGAAAATGTTTTCTATGCTTCAGTGGTCTTCAATAGTTAAGAACATTGAAGTGTCTTTCCCACTTTCATTACGAAAACAGCTGGTAAATGTGGAGATTGTTGGGTATCCAACAAAAATACAATTTATTCAACTCCTGGGCCCCGCCCCCATTCCAGCAAACATATAGGTTCTCCTTTATTAACATTTAAAGTCAACACGAGAGAGTATTCCGACATCATAAGGGCGCTTTTAAGCTCTTCAACTTAAATATTCTCTTCTTAGTCAAGTTACCAGTGACAAGGACAAACGAAGAAATCTGTTTTGGGGAAGGAGAAAGTTAGTTATAATAAAAAGCGATACTATTTATGAGGTACATTACAAAGAAATATGGAAAAAATGAACAATTACTATTTTTTTGAATGAAGGGGGGGGGGCGAGGAACAGACCATTGAACCCCCTGCGCATATACAAGATGCAAAAAAACAAGTACGTATTTGGGAATTAGTTTAAGTGTAAGTTTTAGGGTGTGTAGGAAGGGGGAGGATGGGCAGACTTAGCCTTTACCCACCCGCCCTAAAAGATCAAAACAGATAAAAAAGGTAAAATCTGACAGTACTGGCAAAAGACCTTCTTTCAAACGGTTGCCCCCAGCAAAAAAAGGAGGCTTGTTTCCTTACCATCTACATTCTCTGGACTCTCTAGGGTTAACTTGTTTCTGCTATATTTCATTTTTAAACAAGCAAATGATTTGCTGCTCTGTTTGAAACTAAAGTTTTAGACCAAACCTATCTATTTTTCCTTTAGATTCCAAATGTACAAATTTTGTGGGTAATACCATCTGAAATTTTGAAACCATCCCTTATATTCTCCATGAAGGTGTCTACCCCTGACAGGTTATGCGATATTATTTTTCGCCTAAGAAAGATAAAAATTACAAATACAAATTTTGGTCGATGCATGGTTTTAAATTACTAACATCCAGCACCTTATGTGACAGCCCAGTAAATATATTTACCAATTTAGTGCTTTTCTTTGAGTTTTATATTTCAGGTCCCATTTGGTTTAGTCACTGGTAAAAAACATTAAACATCTTTTTTTTTCAAACATACCGACACAAGTTTGGACTTTAAGTTTTTTTTTTTTTTCTTCTACTATCTGCCCAAAAAATCCCCTATAACAGTTAGAAATTTTTCATGAAGCGACGGAGAAAAGAATCATCATTGCTTTTATTCTTCTTCTCTTAAAAAAAAAAATCCGGCGAAGGTTAACTCTAGGGTAGAAACCATACAGGAAAAAAGAGATATACCATTATATTTTCCATTCAATCCCCTTTCCAAATATAATAATCTCTGCCCTAACAATTGCATTCCAGCCTCCCCTTTTAATGAGCCTAGACATAGCCTATGGTATATACAAAAGTCAGATGTTATGTTTCAAATTGGATTTATCTGGTATTATGAACCAACTGTTGATGAAAAATGGGCACAGAAGATAATGGTAAACCCAGAAAATCAGCAAACTTTTGTATATAGTCTAGGGTTATATCTAACCCCGTTAGGGGGCATGGGATGCGATTGCGACAGCATGAGTTGTTATATTTAGAATGAACATCTGAATTCCGTCCTATTTTAAACCTTAACGTAGAATCTTATATAAAACAATGAAAGAATGTCTGGGCTTTTGATCTTTTATTGTCCCCAGGACAAAAAAAAAAAACTATCTTAGGACTTTTCTTGAATGAGACAAAAAAAGAAAACAAACAATATTTATTTCGTCATTCTCAGACTAAGACGTTTGCCTAGAACCACTCAAACATACACCAGGTATATACAAAATATGGAAGGAATAGGCACGACACTTTAAAAAGTTTACAATAAATAACTACATAAACAGCTGATATAACCATCATGATATATTGCTCACTAGACGAAAATTGCATTTAAAAAGAGGCATAGCATGCAACAGTATACTAAAGAAAATCAGTGGAACCAATTCACAAAAATGAAGGGGGGGGGGATACAGAGAACAAAAAAGGCTTCAGTGCTAAAAGAAATTAAATAAGGTATCCAAATACCAGGGGAGGGAGGGACTACCCCTGAAAAGAAAAAAGAAAAAAAAAGATATTCTTCAATATCACAGAAGGGGGAGTTTACCCACCCCCCTAAATTGGTACCATTGACTGGACTTTCTATCTAGATTATTGTCTGCTATAATAAGCTGATACATTCATCTAATACAGTGCTGGATGTCTATTCGTACTTCAAACTCTCCCAAAAGACTCCCATAAAGTACTCATCTTCTTATTATTTCAGAGAAAATTCATAAGATTAAGAGACTTTTGGCAATCACCAAGTTTAATATATAGACGGAATAATGAGATTACGTCTCAAACAATACTCCAATTTCATTTCTTTGGCATTACATAACAAAAAAGAAAAAAAAAACCTTGAAGTCAGCAAGAGTAAAAAAATGAGCCAGCAGAGTATTTACACAAAATATATAAATGAATCATAGACTAACTGAAGACTAAAAAACACTTCAAAATACAGAGAGAAAGACACAGAAAGAAGAGAAGAGAGGAAGAGAGAAAACAACAATATGAAGTTCTCAAAATAAAAAAATCGACTAGCTCCCAAAGATATTTCATCTAAAAAAATTTATTATTCTGTAGAGTATGGTAGCAGGGCCTTTTTTCATCCCAATAGATGCCATTTGTTCATTAAAGTCCCTAAGATCAGTTCTCGACAACGATACTAAGGCACTACCCTTGATTTCCTAAAAAACAAAACAAAAAAAAAATTAATAATTGAAAGCAACTAGTATGAAAGTATGTATATGTATGTAAGTATGTATGAAAGTATGTATACTTGTCAGTATCTTAAAACACTCCCCTTAATTTTTCGAACACAAACTTAAGGACAGAAATACAGCTTAAGATGATAGAGTTAGAAAAGAAGTAACTTCAATAATAATAATAAAAATAAGATAATACTAAGCCAAAATCCAATTTTCAGCTTTAACTAAAGACCAAGAGCGTTAAAAAATAAAAACTATTGAGAGAGAAAAAGAGAAAGAGAAAGAGAGAGAGAGAGAGAGAGAGAGAGAGAGAGAGAGAGAGAGAGAGA
>JAQQPU010014855.1:0-20672 GCA_029168905.1 Artemia sp. Kazakhstan ARC1039
CGCTTAGTCATGACTCGATTGCGTCACAAGGACACTACCCATGTAGAAAAGGTTTATCAGCACTTGATTAAAAAAAAAATAATAATAAACCATCATATAAATAAGAAACTAACAGATGGTGAAATGGTGGCACATAACTTTTTCTCTAAACATTTAAAGATCCGGTTTGTAATTTTTAGTTGCTTCAGAATTGTGAAGCACCGCGTCAGTTGACGAAAAAAGTATGCACGAATCTCTATGTAAATCCAAGCACATAAATATTTAAGCGTCTTTACATTTTACTAATATGAATTTTAATTTTCTTCCGCTTAGCCTTATATATTAATGAATGAATTTTGCAGAGAGAATTTAAAAGAAAATAAGAACAAGTTCCCTACGAAAACATTTTTTTCAGGATCAAGTAACATACAAAGGCTGACAATGTTGCCTATTATGTATCTGAGCATACCACTTTAAAGGCCCAAATCTAAAATTTTAGCTAATTAAATTTCCAAAATGTCCACAAAATAAAATATTAAATTAAAAAATTAAAAGTAGGCTAGATAATAGAGAGTGAATTTAAGCTTAAAAATAAAACAAAACATCATAATTAAGCCAGTATTTTTATCACCCCCCCCCCAATAAAAGAAAGATCCGTATGTAATTTACTCCTAAATTAGATTGACTCTTAAATCAACTTGATTCAATAAAAAACAAGTTTTTTAGACTGAAAGTAAAGAAAAACGTTAAAACTTATAATGAACAGAAATTACTCCGTATATGAGAGAGGCTGCTCCGTCCTCCGCCTTCACTATTTACGATAAAGTTTGACTTTTTGTCACGATTGTTTAAGAAAGAGAAGGGCCGTCAACACAAGCTCAAACACAAGGGCCGTCAAATTTGAATGAGGCATACTTTTTAAGAACTTTCAGATTTCAGCGTAAAGAGCGAGGGTTGAGGATGGGGCGCTCCCCCCCACCCTTCATAGATGGAATAATTTCGAATTGTTTAAAACTTTAATAATCCTTCTTACTTTCAGTTGCAAAACTTGTATGTTTATTAAGTATTTAAAAGGAACGAAATCTTTGAAGAAAACTACCTACTTGCATATTACACTACTAAAACAAACTGTTGTAAATATTCTGACATCCAAACTAGCCTTTTGGAAGAAATTAAAAATAAAAAACGGTCAATTCATTTCATTTTAACAAAAACATTGACATTTGGTCTTTTGGGCCATATCGGGTGTTTGTGGGGAGCAGTGAGAAACGCACTTGTTTGCAGTGTTTTTTTCCCTTGAAGTTTGACATCTTTTAACCTTACGGTTTCGTTCTTACGGTTTGAGGAGGATGGTAGTACTAAACCCTTTTATGGTAATTTCTTCTTAAGCCTCAAATTCTCTCTTTGCTTTCGTAGGAAAACTGTTTTTTTTTCTTTTTTATCTTTGATTCCTTTTTTATTTGAAGCAGTTAGGAGTAATCAAACAGTTTGTGGTAACGAACTGTAAGTATGGAGCGAACTGGGCTCAATAGTAACCAAAACTGCAAAAAACAGAATTCTGATATCATTAAGTAAATAGAAAGAATTTGCTTTTTATGGTGATTCCAAACGTGTAAGATTCATGGGTGCTGGTAAGGGGGGAGGCAGGGGGCCACACCCTCCTCCTGAAAATTTGGGACTATAAAATAATTATAAGGAAACCAAGGGAAAGAGAGCAGAATAGGGAAAAACAATGGGGAAAATGTGTGTTGTCCTATTGTAGGCTGCCTGCCAATAGACTATGACCCTTAATGAGGAAAATAAGTTCTAATTTGTGACTGAGTGACCCCTTTGTAGTTTTCCACAAAATTTTTTTTCTATATAATTTGATTGGAGAGTAAAAACATTCAAATTCTTCATAGTAATGAATAGTAAGTAAATAACGATCCTTGTCAATAACGAAAGTTTAAGAGCCTAGCCATTGATAACATTAAATCAAAGATTCAGCTTTTTATGGTGATGTTAAATATGTATTTGTTTATTAGTAACTAGTGCATCATTAGTACACAAGAAAGTTCGTATAATTATAGAAAACAACTTAATAAGGGGCAATTTGAGTAAAAATATGCTGTCAACTCTTCCTTGCATTGCAGGAGTACCCATGAGCTGATATATAAAGCCACTATAATCAGATGTTTCCCTGAACGGAATGCTGGGAATTTCTGTTTTTTTCCCCATAATGGATACGTTTTTTGTGTGTTATTATCATTTTTTTTAGGAGTGATTGTATTTATGTAGTTGTCACTTTGAAAAGATTTAATTTTTTACAGTTATAAAGTATAAAAGTGTCAAATATATTGGTTTTTGGCAATCAAAATTAAATTAAAAATATTGAATTGAAAATCTTTATTTGATTTTCTAAATTTTAATGTTTCACTTTGAACAAGCTACTTTGATAATGCGTTGCTTTTTATAAACACTGAGCGGTCTAAAGGCATTAAATATTTTGGTGTTTGTTAATCAAGTTCAGAACTGTCGATACTGTTAAAAAAAATATCCGTCCAACGCTTCGGCATTGCTCAACAGAGCTGAGTGCTGGGAGTTTATATTTTAATTTTTGTAAGTAGGCTATTTTCTTGTGTATTTTAATATACTTCTACTTTAATTGACATACTTTTTCCATTGCCTTTAGAAAAATGTTTGTCTCTAAGCTTCATTAAATAAAATAAAAAAAAACAAGTTTTTTCAGCTGAAAGTAAGAAGAGACATTAAAACTTAAAACGAACTGAAATTATTACGTATATGAGGGGGGCTGCCCCCTCCTCAATACCTCGCTCTTCACGCTAAAGTTTATAGGTAACGTTAAAGTTTATATAGCTAAGGCAATTTAAAAAAATTACTTATTGTTCTAATTAAACGACCTTTGTGTTTCATTAGTCGTTTTTAAAGAATTTTGAAAAAATTTAAACTTAAGCTTACAGACCGAAGTGTGGAGTAAAGTTTACCCCCCCCCCCTCCTCATATACATAATAATTTCTGTTTTAAGTTTTAATGTTGCTTCTTACTTTCATTTGAAAAAAAACTTGTTTTTGTAATTTAATTTCGGATCGTTTTTAAATAACACCAGGATATCTGGCTCCACCTCCACTGAAACATCTCCCTCCCCCAAATAAATATCCTCTGGACAATTCAATCCTGGTTAAAATTTACCCGGGACAATTACCCTTAACATCTCCACGCGTAAAATTGAATCGGTAAAGAGAAAGCAAGACATATAAAGAAATTTTGTATGGGAATTCTGGCAAATTCACCCAGTGTAAAATTTACCCTGAAAAGTTCACCCCCTGGAAACTTCGCTCTCTATGGAAAATTCTCTCCGTGCAAAATTAAATATATCATTGATTAAAAACTTGATCCCTTTGCCAGAAATCCTTGTCGTTTAAAATTTACTATATTTTATTTCATTTTGCAAGCGATTTAATTGCTCTTTTTATTTGAGAGTTTTTTCCCAAAAGTATTGAAAAAATAAATTTATTTATACGAAAAAATATCCTTAAATATATTCCCTGTTACTCGATCGCCACTGCTATTTTGCCGTCTGCCCCCCCCCCCCTCCCCCCTGAAAATTTTCAGGCGGCGTTGGTAAGATTCATTAAGTTTAGCAAAGATGTGGAATTTTGCATTTTTTGCCAGAAGAAAGATTACAGAATGCGTGATTATTTGTTTTTTGTTTGTTTTTTTTTCTCCTCAGGGGTGATCGTATCGAATTAGTGGTCCTTGAAGATCGGGAGAGGGTGCATTCAAACGGAAATTAAAAGTTCTAGTGACCTATTAAATGGCTAAAACAATTGGAAGGTAATTAGTTCCACTTGCACGCCCTCTTTTCCCCATAATCATCCAATCAAAATTTAAGTTCAGTTCAGTTCAAAATTTAGTTCAGCATAGTTGAAACATCCAATAATTATTTCTTTGGGGTTAACATGACCCCCTAACAACCCCTGGAGAAATGGTTTGTAAGTTGTGAAATTTGCTCATTTTTCAGAAGGAGTGGGGATTTTCTGCTGAGGTTGTGCTTCAGTTGACGAAATTTTCTGTTGGGAGGGAATTTTCGGGGGGTGAACCTTCCAGGAGAAATTTTACATTGGGGTATTTGACAGAACTTCTATACGAAAAATTTTCTATTTCAATTCAATTCAATTCAAACTTTTTATTTCCTCCGAATACGAAGAGTATAAAAAAAATAAATAAAAATAATAACCGCTAATCAACAGGCCATAAAATTATTTTAAACTATATAACAACAAATACGCAAAGGCCTTAAATCAAAATTACTACACAAATTAACACTTCATTCAATAGATAATAAATTAACACTTCAAAAATTAACACTTCATTCGAAAATTAAATCGAATAAAATAAATTAAGCTTCGTGCGCAGCTCTATATAAATTATGAGAAAAAACATTTAATTTGGATAAAAATTTCTTTTGCTTTTTCTCCAAAACATCGACAGGGTTTTTTATTTTATATGCATTCATTAAAAAAGTATTTGATTCAGATTTAGAAAAGCGGCAAAGAAACGTAGCAAAATTAAAAAATGTGGTTTTTACATGCGCAATATTACTAATTCTAAAAAACGGGAGAAGCGATGAAAAAACTAAAATTTGAGGCAAAGCGACTGTATTATATACCTGAGCCAGGGATTTCCGAGAAAGAAGATCGCGAAGACAAATTACTGCCCCGAAACTAGACGCTATTCTACTTTTAACTGCTTTAGAAATAGAAGCACGGCATAGAGCTAAAGTTGGTCCATAAAGCACACCAAGATATAAAAAAGATTCCAAAGGTTTTAAAATACTATCATAAATACGGACAGAAATTTCTGAATTAACGAGATCATTAGCCTTAGGACCAAGAATTAAAAACTGACACTTTTCAGGGCGAAAACAAAGTCCATGCTCACTAAAAACCTTTGCTAAAAAAGCTACATTTTGTTGAAGTGACTGAAGCGATCGACTCAAAAGGAGTAAATCATCTGCGTAAGCAATCCACGACAGAACATAACCTTTACCATAAATAAAAGTCAACTGAATTTGATCAAATAGCCCCGAAACAGTAATATTGAAAATCAAAGGAGAAATAATGCTTCCTTGTCTCAGCCCCCTACATAACTTAACATTATAATCACTAAACTGATTCTTCCACTTAATACGAATACGAGAGGAGCCATACCACTTTTTTAAAACCAAAACTACTGGCCGTGGGACATTATTCTTCAGAAGCGCAGTCATAGCCCAAGAATGGATAATTGAATCATACGCCGCCGCAAAATCTAACGCAAGTGTATAAACTCTATCCCATTGCTTACAAAAGGATATTATTCTTGAAAGGAGGGTATGAGCAACATCCATGCTTAGACCCTTGCGGAACCCAATTTGGTTCAGGCCTTGGTTACAAGACTCCAAATACTTTAATAAAACTAACTCAAAAACTTTGCTAATCTGGCACGAAACAGTAATCGGCCTGTAATCAGAACATCGATTCGTATTCCCTCCTTTTTTTGAAAGGGGTGAAGTGGTAGCACGAGAAAAGCTAGTTGGAAGAACTCCAGAAGAAAGAATAGTAGTAAAAAGAGTAGCGAGGAGAAGGATTGCTTTGGGGGATGTCCATTTTATATGGTTTGAATGTATACCATCATGACCAAAAGAATGCTTACTTTTTAGAGCTTTAATTGCTACCGTTACATCATCAACAGGAACAGATATTTTACTATTTGGACGGGGCTTTGAAATTTCTTCCGATAATAAAGAGTCAAGCCGTGATTCAACTGCCGCATCACCGGATGAAAAAACTTGATTATAATGAGTTATCCAATCATCTAGTTTCAGAGAACTATTAGAATCTGGTGAACAATTATTATTACGACGTCTAGAATTAACCAAACTCCAAAGCGCATTTCTATCACTAGTAATCCTTGAACCAATTTCATCTTTTATAATTTCATTATGCAAACGCAACTCAGCCCGAAAAACGCGTTTAGTTAATTTCATACCATCATAATTTGGTCCAGATCGCGGTTTTCCCGCGCA
This sequence comes from Artemia sp. Kazakhstan ARC1039, assembly GCA_029168905.1. NCBI lineage: Eukaryota > Metazoa > Arthropoda > Branchiopoda > Anostraca > Artemiidae > Artemia > Artemia sp. Kazakhstan ARC1039. The sequence goes on from JAQQPU010014855.1 coordinate 6,047, forward strand.
ATTCCAAAGGTAACAAGCTTGAGATGCATTCTTTTGGCTTTGCTTTAAAATCGGGTTAAGGTTCCAACCTAAAACACGAGATCCACGACGGAAAGAATCAGTCCTAAATGCTTTATTAGCCCCGACTTTTAAACTATGAACAATTTCAAGGTAAAATAGATCAATATCAATTTGATCAACATCCTTAGAATAATTCACAATTATTTTAGCTAAAAGTGCATCTGATTCTTCATGATATTTGTACATTTTTTCCCTATCCCAGATCATTTTATTTACAATTTGACTAGAACGATGGATAATTTTAAAAGATAGAATTTGAATATTTAAATGAAAAGAAAGGTAAAAATGGTCACTAATAGGCATATCCAACCCAACATGAACAGACTGTGGTAATAACGCTGCATTTGAAACCAGCACATGGTCTAGATTAGAGCAGGAACCAGAATTATGGACATACGTAAAATCCGCATCTTTTGAAACTATAGTAAAAACCGAAAACAAATATAAAAGAGCGGAGGAGCGGACATCAGAGATAGCAATGTTGCAGTTAAAATCCCCGCAAATAAGCCACTGGAAATCTGATGGAACTTTCGCCACAAATCGCGATAATTCTAAACATGCAAAATTGAAATCAAAATCCGAATCAATAGTATGATAATTTGTTGGTAAATAGCACGAAAAAACAATAATCCCTGGGATTCGAACAACAACAAAATAACGATTAACGGCAAACATTGAAACTGGAATATTCTCTCGAATAAAAATGCAAACGCCTCCTGATGGGCGTCCACCTGTAGGTGTAGCTGGAGATATAAAACACTTAAACTGCTGCGACAGGCTCGAAAGAAGACTAGTAGAGTGGTCCAGAAGATGATGCTCTTGCAGACACAAAATATCCAGATCGCGCAGCATAGACTGCAATACATGTTGTTTATCACCAAAACCATTCAGATTCAGAGATATAATCTTTGCACTAATCATTTTTTATTCTTTGCAACTTTTTCGGTTAACTGTTTGCAGCGAAAGCTAAATCGAGTATGCTCATGAGATCCACAATGGAAGCAACAAGGTTCATTCTGGCAAGGGTTGTTCCTAGAATGAGAGTGTCCACTACCAAGGCACTTGAGACAACGTTCCACGCTAGAGCAGCCTGACGATATATGCTCTAGCGAACCGCATTTGTAGCACATAAGCCGGAAATGTTTGTAGCCAATGTGAATCCCATGACGCAAATAATGAGACTTGGCCGTCACCGAACGGAAGTATACACGATATGATTTCGAAACACCGATGCGTTGTATCTCTTCGATACCTTGGTTAGAAGCACACACACTCTCAGGATTGATCGGGAAGTCCACTCGTGATAATAAACCGACAATTCTTGATTTGCGAACTTCAGTTTTACCGACCTTTTCATTCAAACAGGCTTTCAAGTTTTCGGCGTTTTGTCTTTTCGTATGAATGACCCATTTCTGTTGCTGGGATCCTGATTCCTTAGAAAGTGAAATCCGCGCTATACCATCAGCTTCATCCAACGATTTCAGAAAAGCTTCACGCTTTAAGGGATCATCACAATCTTGTGGTGATGAATCTACTACAAGACCCACTGTTTCTGACTCGTTATTCAGCGGAGGCCAGGATTTATCATTGAGTTTTTCTTTATTTATACAGCTCAAAACCTCGCTCTGTACTCCGTCATAACACTCTTTCGCCAAAGCAGGAGTCTCTGCTACCTTACTTGTGACGTATCCGTATCTATCGCAGGTATCGCATCACTTGCAGTCATAACGAATTTCAGATTTGGCAAGCGAGGGGCTGCATCCTCAGAAATAAGGATGTCTTAAATATCCTGTGACAGGCTTTGCTTAGCAGAGGGGCCGCGACGTGCAAGGAGTTTATGCGTGGGGTTCACTAGAGATGTTAGGAGGCTTCTAGCTTGATCAAGATGATCATTAGAATAGAAGTTTGTACACGAAGATATACAGGAGGTGGACGAAATTCCTGACTGTAGACAGTGCCGGAAAAAACGTAAAACTGGTGAATAAACAAGAGTCTCTGAAGGAGGTGGGATCTGCGGGGAAGCAGGTTTATCAGCAAATTTCTCGCAGCAGTCAGAGCACTGATATATTATAATACTGTCTTTCTCAATACTCTGAAGAATTTCACAGCGGTTATGGCAGAGGCGACCACAACCCCCAGCAGATGTATTGCAAATAACTGTTCCTCTGGTTGCGAGGCTGAGGCTCTCTTTGCAAACTTTGCACCCTGTCTTGTACAACTTTTCAGAAGTCACGGCAGCCATTTATCAATTAGTAATAATAACATATAAATATTGACTTGGTACTATGCGCTAAGGAAATGCAAGGGGGCTACCCCAAACCACTACCCCGCCTTCGCCTGAGTAAAACTATTACCAGATAAAATCTCTGCTTACGGAAGGTGTTCTCCTCGGTGATCTTATATCCAAAAATAACAGTTCATAAACGCTCACAATCTATCACCGCCGATCGCGCCAAAATTCATTTCATTTCACATAGCATCCTCCTTCACGCAATTTAATTTACTGTAATTTATTTCAAACTTAATCCTTATTCCAAACTAAGTCACTGAATTAAATTCAAGCTCAAGCAGTGAGCTTGAATCAAGCAGTGAGCCACGTTGTTTACGTGGGAGGAACTTTCTGCGGATGAGCTTCCCGTGAGGGGAGCGAATTTTTCATGGAAGAGGAGCCCGATTTACCGGTATTATTTGAATAACGATCAGACATTAACTTTTAAGAAATGAGTTTTTCCAGCTGTAAGTAAGGAGCAACATTAACACTCAAAGCGAACAGAAATTATTCCGTATCCTCGTTACCTTTGATCCTCGATACCGAGGAGGTTGCCCCCTCCTCAATACCTTGGTCCTTATGCTAAAGTTTGACTGTTTGTCGCATGTTTTTAAGAACGACTCCTGAAACACAAGGGCTGTTTAATTAGAATAAGAAACTTTTTAAAAGTGCTATTTAACTTCAGCGTGAAGAGAAAGGTATCGAGGAAGTGGGGGGCAATCCCCTCATATACAGAATAATATCTGTTCGCTTGAGCTTTAATGTTGTTCCTTCCTTTCAGTTGAAATAGCTTGTTTTGTTTTTTTTATTTAATCAGAGTAAGAGGAACCGTAGTATGACATCACTCAGGTTTGGGATTGTTGATTTTGCGGTGAAGAAGAGATACAGAGTATTAGTGGCAGAAACAGTTATATGGAAACAAGGGTAAAGACCGGAGTGGTTAGGCTAGAAACAGTCGTGGGAGCAGTAGTTGGGGTAGGAGTAGCTGTCAAAGGAAAAGTTGTCTCAGAAGCAAATTTCGCCGGAGTTCATTAGTAAGAGCAATACTGGAGGAGAATTCGTTCCGGGATTAGCCATAGTTAGCAAAAGAGGTCATGACAGGAGAAGTAGTAGTATATAGGACTGGATGCTTCTACAAAACTAAAACTCTATATTTACAGGTAAAGCCAAATTTTGTCAGTAATATGCTTATAAGCACAAAATAGGGGAAAGAGGAGCGGATCAGAACTTCAATTATACAGATGTTTAAAAAAAAGCAAAAAAAACGATGAGATGTTCCTTAGAGACCCTCAAAATAGGTTTTTCCTGCTAAAAAAACGCCTTTTTCTATATAAGTAAAATCATATGATAATTCTAACCTAAATTGGGCGGAAATTCCTATCAAATAATAAGTAAGACACAAAATGACCAAAATTCCAAATAATTTACCTAGTAATAAACTCAAAACGATCACACACTACCACAAACCAGTGTAGGGTCAATGCCCCCTAAGCGTTCTAACTGCCAGAGTGTCACTTGCGCTTTATTGAGACGAATACATTAAAAAATTTCTCTTTTATAAAATTAATATATCAAAAATTGCTAAGACTACCAGGAACAAATATAAATTATATAAGTATATGTTGGATCAGTTATGAACTCGCTTCCGCTGTGTTAACATCTAATTGGTGTTTTTACTCTTGGTATTTGCCAGCCGAAATTCCTCGTGTGTAACTTGACCATTTACAGACCGTGCATGTCCCTGGACTTTCCTAAGTGATATTATTGACCTTCTTTCTTGTTAATTGGATTATAGGATTTGTATTATAGTCCTGAACAGTGAAAGAAATAAGAGGTGAGATTTTTAGTTCCAAATAGCTCATGTCTGACACAAAAGAACCTCCTGAAAAAGACAAAGATGTCCCACCTTTCCTGCCCTTAAAAAGAAACTTAACTGGAACCCTCCCCCCCCCGCCGACTCCTATGTCTAAATCAACCACACATCTTAAGGGGTTACAAGCCCTAAACATCCTTCAAGCTAAAAGTACTGGTGAAACCCCTGGCAAAAAAAAGAAAAAGTGATGAAATTAGATCACCCCCTGAAGAACCCCAACCCGAGGTTATATCACTTCCTGATGATTCCCCACCAATTGAATCACTACCAAGCTCTTTAGATCAGCCATACTATTACATTGTGACCATCAAGAAAACCATTGGTCAACCATTTACTAGAGATCGGTTAATGGATATTAGAACGCCTATATTTTTACTAGCTAATTCAACTTTTGAAGTAGTTTTTCTGAAAGACGGTCTGATAGATCTTTATTTTACCTCTCACAAGGACGCGGATTCAGTCATTTCAAGGTCCAAGGAACTAATTGTTGAGGGTTCCAAAATCTTTGCCACTTCAAAAGAAGTAGAGAAGTCGTATAAATACGTGGTTTATGGTGTTGACACCGGTATACCAATAGAGGAATTTACAGCTGAACTAATTGATTCTTCGGGTCATCCCGTCCAACCAACAACAGCCACGAGACTCAGCTTGAAAATTGATGGTAATCTTATACCCAGTTGCTCAGTGCTCATTGTATGGAAAAACGAGTTGCAAAGAGAAGTTTTTTTGTATGGAATGGCCCTTCGCCACAAGTCCTATAAACCAAAGCCCCTACAATTCACAATTTGCCTAGCTCATGGTCATGTAAACATGGTACAAAAAAAATTGTAAACAGTCACTCCAATCATGTCGAAAATTTTGTAAACCTAGCCACGTTACAGAAAATTGCACTGAGAAAGACGCCTACTGTACAAATTGTAATAATAAGGGGCATACGGCACTTGAGAAGCAACTTTGTCCGGCCTATCACAAGAGAGCCAAGATCCTCCGAACCTCTGGGAGATTGGACTTGCCCTACTCCGTCATAGTCGCTACAATCCCTAAACTACCAGCTCCAAGTCGACCCTTAAATAGCCAAACTGAAGTTTTAAAGAACCAGAGGAAACAGGTCCCACCCCCAATAGATAAAGGCTTCTCATTTACCCAATGATCCACTCAATATCCTCTACTTGACGCCAAATCGCAGCCTCCCTCTTCCCAACTTCCAGTTTTATCGCATCCATAAATTATTCATCATTATAATCAAGAATGGTAAAGGTTAGCCACATACCTCGCAGTTTCCCATCTTATCGAGGTTGGCAGTGAACCAGTTGAACTGAAAAATATCCTTAAAAAAAGGCCATTACTACGCTCCTAGGAGAGGAAATCTGGCAAAAAGCTCAGGTCCAACTTTTATCCTTCAAAGAAGGCATGGAATGCCATTCTAACTCAACAGCCCCTACCTTAACTTATGCTAATTGTAAATACCTCGATATTCTCGATTTTGCTACCAATGTGAAGCCAAAACCAGTCAATACTAATTCCCTTTGTTTCAACATCAGAAGCATTCGGGATAAGTGGCTCAAGTTTAAAGATTTAATTTCATTCAATGGTGTTTGCCCTTTTGCCGTAATAGGATTAACAGAGACATGGCTTTCCGATAATGATGACACTAGTGATTTTTTACTCCCTGGTTACCAAATAATCCATATGCCCAGGAGATTGACAAAGACTTCTGGGGGTATCTCACTTTACATCCGTTCGAATGTAAACTTTACCAGGCTATCAGAGTGCGAATCTATTTTCTCTACATAAACAAATCTCAGATGTATTTGTTCAATAATTGTTAACGTAGTTATCGGCCAAAATTCCTATATAATATTTTCAGATCTGTCAGACCATTTTCCTATTTACTTGTCACTATTTTTGCAACCACTACCTCTACGCTCTAGAAATAATGTCCCAACACCTACTAGAAATTACAGCTCTGCAAATATAATCCATTTTATCGATTGCCTAAGAACCACTGACTGGTCTGATGTTTTAAATTGTCAAGAGGTAAATTCTGCCACAAATGGTTTTGCGCAAAGGCTAAGTGAGATTATCCAGTCAACTTTTCCTATTCGTAAATTTAACCGGAAAACTATCCCTATATGCCCCTGGATGTCACATAGCCTCATTGTCTCCTCATATCGTACACACAAACTATATAAGTTAGCCTGTAAGACCAGTAGTGATATTGACCTATCAAATTATAAAAATTATAAAAACTTGTACACTAAACTCATCCGTGAAGCGAAGAAAAATTATTATTATACACAAATTCTCAATTGCAAAGGAAACCTGAAAAAGATTTGGTCCACCATTAATGATATACTCTAAAAAAATAGAAAATTAAAGTCTATACCTATTCCCCTTAAAGACACAAATGGCAGATTAATTGACCCTTTACTTGCACCTGACGCATTTAGTATTTATTTTTTTAATGTCCCTCATACTGACTCCCGCTCCTCCTTAAAGGCTGTACTCCCTTGCTTCAATTCTAGATCCATGTTTTTCTGCCCAACTGATAACAATGTGGTACTTCAAATCATGGGTTCTCTCCCTATTAGTTTTACACCTGACTGTCTTGGATTAAGTAATAAGCTTTTAAGGCCATATCTCCTTTTGTTTACGAGCCCATCAAGCACATTGCCAACCTATCTTTAACCCACGGAGTTTTCCCTGATTTACTAAAGTCAGCCATTGTTATTCCAGTTCTCAAAAAGGGTGGTCCAACTGAGATAGGTAATTATTGTCCAATTTCAATTCTTCCTGTTATATCCAAAGTCCTCGAGAGAATCATCTTCAGACGTCTGTCTCCCTTTCTGTTTGGCAGCCAGCACTCCGTTTCCTTGATTTCTCCTCACCAATATGGCTTTCGGCCGAAATTTTCAACTTCTCATGCTCTAATTGACGCCACACAGTTCATACGCTCACAACTCGACCTTAAAAAAACTGTATTGGGCTTATTTTTGGATTTTTCTAAGGCCTTTGACATGGTCGATCATAGTATTTTAATAAGTAAATTAAATAGTTACGGTATTCGTGGTATTCCCCTCTCTTGGTTTGATTCTTATCTATCTGGAAGGGTACAGAGTGTGAGCTTAGGTGGAGTATCCTCTCAGCCCTTACCTGTTCGGAGGGGTGTTCCGCAAGGCTTCGTTCTAGGTCCGATTTTATTTCTCCTATATATCAATGATCTTGTTATGGACCTGGGCCCTTCAGTGTATCCTGTACTATTTGCTTATGACAGCAACTTCTTCATCACTGGCACCAATTTACCATTGGCAATAACCTCTGCCCGAGTCCTTTTGAACAGAGTCCAGGCGTGGTGCCTTACGAATAACATTACCTTTAATAGCAAAAAAAGTCAAGTAGTATTATTCAGAACCCCCTACAACAAAGACGTAATCCAACCTTCTCTTGGTCTCAAGTACTCCTCCGACATCCTCCCACAAGTGGAGGTTGCCAAGTTTCTTGGTGTATTTATTGACTCATGCTTGTCATTCTCTAATCATATTTCTTACATCACCGCAATAATTTTGAGACAAGTAGCTATGATTAACCGAGTGAATTATTTTCTTCCTCCTGACATCCTAGTTACCCTCTATTATTCCTTTATTTTTCCTTACTTTTCTTATTGCCGATTAGTTTGGGGAAAAACAAACCGGCCCTTCACTAAAAAACTCAAATTTGCCCAAAACCGTGCCATTAAAGCAGTTTTTCGGCTTCCCCGTCTATATCCAACCCGTGATTTGTACTCAGATTTTGGCATAGCTCCACTAGATAAAGTCATACAAAAACTAAGCTTATCACTTGCTTTCTCAGCTTTCCACAATAATCTTCCTCCTCAACTACTAACCTATTACAATATTAATAATTCGGAAGCCCACTGTCCCCGTTCATCCAATAGAGCCTTTATAATTCCTAAATGCGTTTCTAGTGTAGGCCAGTAATCTCCCATTTACAAATCTATTATTCAATGGAACAAAATACTCCCCAGTGTTGAGCTAGCCGCAAGTTTCTGCAAGCTGTACAATAATGTAACAAAACTTGAAAATTATAATTTCAACTTTTAACCAATTTGCTTTAATTTCCCATGTTTTTATTCTTCTATCTTTTTTTCAGTGTTACTTTAATTTTTCTTTTTTTTTGGTCTTTAACAAGTTCTCTTCTAGGATCTTTATTGTTATTGATGTTTGTGTTGATGTTTTATGTTTTTTTTTTATACAATATAAGTAGTCATTCATTAGTTATTTTCAGTAATCTTGGTTAATGTGGGGAGTTTTCTGTTTTGTCGTTGTTGTTGATGTTTTGATGAATACAAATACCACAGTTTAAATTACACAAGAAACGCAATTGTTATTGAAGCCGAATAAATGTTTTGAGACTCGGGAAAGGGGACAAGTAGCGCCCTTCTTATTTGAAAACCTTGAACAGCCTTACAATGTCATTTTTTCTGTTGTGTTGTTGCTGACGTTACCACAGCTAAGAATATACTACTCAAGATACAAATCGTTTTCAGTAAAGCCCAAATAATGTTCTGGCCTTTAGAACAATTTGCCTTACTCCTGTGTGGTAATTTCTGTCAGTTTTAAGTTACACTATATCATTAATTTTAATTTCCGTTTCTTTTTGGATCTCATTTATTCATTGATTGTAATTTACATTTGCCTTACTTTTGAATCATTGTATGATTTTATTTCTCTTCGTTTTTAGTTTTAATATAGCTCTTTACTTTTTCTTCCTCAAATTTATTTCCGGAAAATATTAGTTTCCAATTAATTTCTTTTCGTTTTTATAACACAGTTTTTATTGGATAATAGTAGGAGTATTTGTGAAGTTTTCCGTACAGTTTTTCTGCATAATAATTAACATCTCATCTTACTATTTAAATTTTGGAGAAATATAGAATATGAGTAAAGTTTTTGTATATTGCAGATATATTGCATATATGATAGTTCGATGGCCTAGATACACACAGTTTCTTTCGATTTACCTCCACCTCTTCTCCTAAGTCAACACTTGCGATTCACTTGAACCTCCTTCCAAGATTTCCTGAAAGTTTCAATTCAATTCCCAAAGCCATTCCTGAGATAAACCCCATGTGTAAACCATTGGTAATTTGCACAGGCCTATGGCCCAGGGGCGGTTCGGTTCGTGTCATTACCCGGATTGCAAAAAGGCGAGGAACGGGATTAGCTGCCCTGAATTTACTTTTGACAGTCGAAAAGGTCACTAGAACTTTTAATTATTGAAGGCAAATTCATTGAACATTCTGACTATTTGGTCAAAACGGCAATGTAAAAACTTTGGTCAGATGTCTTAGAGGCTGCAAGGTGAGTTGCAAAAAAGACAAGGAAGGGTCTGGCTGCCCTAAATTAACAGTGGAAAAGGGAACTAGAACTTTCAATCTCTAATTTCATAGGCCCATCCCAGTTTCTTAGATAGTGTAGATATGTCATTTTCATAGCCTGGATGAATATAGTGTCTTTTGATTTAGCTTCACACTTCCTCCGACGCATAACTCAACGTCTACTTGTCTTCCTCAACGTTCCTTGGAAGTGTCAACTTAATACCTTAAACCATTCCCAAGATTTTACAAAAAAAACACCATTTTAACAGTCTAGTAGTGTGTGCTGTTTTTTTATTAGTTATTTATTCATTTATATCACTACTTAACCATGTACAAAATATAAGCTTTTTAGGACTTTATCTTGCAAAAAAAAAATTTTTCACCTTGAGTGAACATAAAGTCATTGAGCTTTTTCTCCCTCCCCCAACAACAAATTTGAATTTTTTGCCTCCTTTTCCTTTGTTCAACAGTACCTATTAGTTTCAGTTCAATTCCTTAAGCCGCTCCGAAGATAATGCAGACATGTTATTTTGATGATCTGAATAGATGGTCTGATATTAGTGTCTCCTAGCCTAGATCATAGTTCAGTATCCACTTCATCCCCTACCCTTACCTTAATATTCCTTGAAAATTATAATTCAAAACCCTAGGCCGTTCCTGAGATTTTGGACATACGCCATTTTGACAATCTATCAATAGGTAGTGTCTTTTCATTTATCTTCCATTTTAACCGTGAATAAAGTTTAACCACAGGAGTTTATTATACAAAGATGTTATTCTTATATGGATGGGACACAAAAATTGTTTAAACCCTTTCCCCTCTCCCCAACGCTAAATTTGACTTTATTTCCTCCTTCGCCCTTCGTTTGTCTGACACAATTTTCAGTCGTTAGCCTTTTCTCTCTCTTTGGGTCGAAATTTTTGTTAACATCACAAAAAGGCGTAAAACACCGCTTTGCTGCGGCACAATCTTTTTAGCTACTTGAAAAGGGCACTAGAACTTTTAAACTCAGAGAACATTCTTCCGGTTTTCACGGACGATTGGTTCAATCATCAATAAATAAAATCTTTATCTAAATATGAAGTCAATTTTACGTGGTCAGGGTTGTCACTGCACCTGTAATCTAATGAAAAAAAAATTAGCAAATTGATATACAAATGTCTCAATTTTTTTTTTTTTTTTTAATCGTTACGCTGTTTATGTTAGGTCTTTAATTTTGCCGACCACTGAACTAGAGGAAAAATCATAAGAAACCTATGATTTTGGGAGGGGTGGATGCAAGAGCCCCCTCTTACGCACACGCGTATTATTTAGGTTTCTTATTCATCAGTCTTCCGTGGCATGATGGCTAATTTGGTGCTGAATATAATACTACATATAATAGGCATTCCGAATAAGATTTTCAACAGTTAAAGTATGTGTATGTCATCCATAAAAGGATAAACAGGTAACACCAATTTGCGGAGAACATTTAAAAGATGACATTTGAATAAAAGAAAAATAGGCACCGTAAAAACGTGGTGTCTGATAGACAAAAAGTTACCCTGTAGCGGTATTATTGGCATAGAGAATGAATTCTTAATTGGAACAAATTAGCTATCAGAAACACAGCTGATTGCAAAGAAATGAAGTGATAAGAATACTGATTCAAAGCCATAATTTAGGGTTAATTGATTAAAAGAGCAGGAAAAAAAGAGGAAGACCGGTTTGGTGCTTTGCTGTGCACGACATTCAAATTGATGAAATCTCATACCTTACTATTAGAGTCAACGCAGTATTAGTGACATTAAAGAGTGATGGTTCTTCCCTGTATTTTTGAATCATTTCTTATCATTTTCTCCTGAATCCCTTCTTGTGGAAGAAGGGATCGTAAAGCTCTGGAAGTGGCTCATTCGATTGGAAATCGGGATTTTTAGCATCCATTTTAAGAGCTGAATGTAATAGAAATGCCACCAAACCTATTCCTTGCATTTTCGGGCTGGGCATGATCCCACAGCCCTGGGACAAGGGCCGCAAATTATGCCTATTTCCAATTATTTAAAAATAAGTATTCTTGTCGAAAAAGGAGGACTCTTGGATATCCGATTAATTCGAAACTTTTAGAAATTGTTCCCTGTGAAAATAGGAGGACACATTTTGCTGGGAGGGGGAGGGTGTTACAAGGCCCAGAAATGGTCCAGAAAAGGTCTTACTCCTTACCAGCTTGAAACTTGTAATAATTAGTCGTTGGGACAAGAGGAACCTAATATGGAAAAAAATGTTTGGGGACATGCCTTCACCCAGAAAAAAAATGTACTCTCCAACATGGAAGACAAAATTTTTAAAACGCTTGAAACTTTTCTTCTTAAGCGTCTGGGATAAGGTGTTCATGCGGGAGGAAAACTATAATAACAAAATACCTTGGTTTCCCTAAAACTGGACACAAAATTTACAAGAAAACTGTTTCTCCGAACGGCTTGAACTTACAGTTGATAGCTCCTGGACCAAGGCGACCCTAGTATACAACGGAAAAAAAACAGGAAAAAACAGGACATTACCTGAGAATTAGACCTAAATAGGGGCCAAGGGGATCTTAGTATAAAGAAACCACTTTGGTTTTGGAGGGTCAAGGGTACCCCTAAAAAGTACCCCTAAAAATTGTTTTATTATCGGCTTAAAACGGCTTAAATCTTTAAATAGTTGGGCCATGGAGGAATCAATATGAAAGAAAAAATTGAAAAAAAGAATTTTGTTCACCCATAGTTGGACCCAAACAGGACAAAAAATATGTTTTTGTTGTAGCACTAGACCCCAAATATGGTACTCGAAAAATTGGCATGAAACTGAAAAGGAATGTTGGCTGAACTAAGGGGACTTGCATATTTTTGTTTGAAATAAAGAGGGTGTTGGGAGTAGACCCCGAAGCCGCGCCGAAAATCGGCGGCGCGCCGCCGAAAAAATAACGGCGGCGTGCCGCCGAGCTTGCATCAGCGCGCTGACGCCGCCGCTGATTCTATTGGCGGCGGCGTCACTAATACGCCGCCGTTTTTTTTTTCTCTTTTTTGGTTATCGATATCGACCTCCGGGCTTCAACCGTCATCCCGGCTAATCTGTTTCTTAAAAATAAATACTGTCATCTTGGGCTCTTCATGTATATCGGCTCATAGGAAGGAGAAGAAGAAATTTTTCTTGAAACAAAAATTCTACCTTCCACTTTAAAATTCTGTTCATTTTTCTTTCTGATTTTTCGGATGAAAAGAGGCAGGTAAAAGAGCATTAGGCAATTCAGGATGTTGTCATAGGCTGCGCAATCGAGATGTCTAAGTAAAGAACAATGTTGGCACAATGTATTATTTTTTTCCCATACCAGGGCAATTCGTATCGAAGGAGTTATCGTAGAAACTTCAAAAAGGGCTCATTCGATTGGAAATCGGAATAACTAGTGCCCTTTTTAATAGTCAAAAGTGATTGGAAGGCAGCTAACACCCCTTCCACGCCCACCCTTTCCCCAAACAAATCCAATAAAAATTTTAAGATAGCCGTTTTGTTCAGAGTAACTGATTTCCAGAGAGAAAATATGTTTTTTGAGGAGGTTACTCCCCCACAACCCTTTGTAGTTATGCCCTTGTAGGGCAAGGGTTTTGTAGTTATGCCCTGGAGGTATATAAGAACGATGTTGGCACAATGTATTACTTATTATTTTTTCCGTTAGACCAGGGCACTTCATATCGAAGAAGTTGTCGTAGAAACTTCGAAAAGGACTCATTCAATTAGAGATTGGAGTCGCTTGTGCCCTTTTTAATAGTCGAAAATGATTGGAAGGCAACTGACACCCCTTCCACGCCCACCATTTCCCGAAACACATACAATCAAAATTTGGAGATAGCCATTTTGTTTAACATAGTTGAAAGTTCTGGAAGTTAGGTCTTAGAGGATGACAACCATCCTCACAGCCCTTAGGGTAAGGGTTGTAATTTATGCCCCGGGGGCATATACGGTGTTTATAGAAAGCGTTGTCGTAGAAACTCAAAAAGGGATCATTAATTTGGAAATCGAAAAGCTTAGTACCCTTTTTAATAATCGAAAGTGATTGGAGAACTTGACATTTTTACAGTAGAGATCGATGTGGGTATAATGTATAATTTTTTTGTTGTTGTTGTTGTTTAGACCAGGTCACTTCGTATCGAAGGAGTTGTCGTAGGAACTTCGAAAAGGGCTCATTCGATTGAAAATAGAAAGGGCTGATGTACTTTTTAATAGTCAAAAGTGATTGGAGGGAAACTAATCCCCCTCCCACGCCCACCCTCCCATTTGCCTTTATGTTTAAAAAGTAAATGTTGCCTTCAGATTAAATCAAAATGCACTGTGTTTATGCTAATTCCCAATAAGGAATCTCAGCAGTATCCCAAGAACGACTGAGGGTATTATGTTCAAACTTTCAGGGCTTCTTCTGCTCTTAAAATTTGACCAAATCAAAATAGCGTAAGTGTATCCAAACTATCAAAGAAAGTAAACAAATTTTTTTGCGAATGTTATCAAGTTTTCCATTTCAGGTCAACTAGAGGAGGTATGAAACTAAATTAAACACTATTATTTGTGTCCAGATTTTTATAAGGGTCTATGTTGTTAAATTTTGCTGAAAATTGTTTTCCAGCAAACAAATAGCAGGCCAAACTATAAATTCTTAAAAAAACGAAAAGATTTAAAGTATGATTTTCTTTTTCCCTGAAAAGACTATGTCAATATAAAACGAACAGAAATTAATTAAAAAAACTGTTTCCAAAAAACAAGTTTTTTCAAAGAAAAGTAAAAAACTCCATTAAACCAAAAATGAGCAAAATTAAAGTCAAATAATCTACCAAGCGTGAAACTACCACAAGTCAGCATCGATAAATAAATGAAACCCAAAACGAACAGAAATTACAATAAATAACCGAGTCAAACTCAAAACGAGCAGAAATTAACATAAGTTGGGCTCAAAACCCCTATGCCTTCCCAAGGCCAGAACATAATTTGTACTTTACTGACAAAAATACAAATGAATATGCATTGTCAGTTTAATATACA
>JAQQPU010014856.1:0-22093 GCA_029168905.1 Artemia sp. Kazakhstan ARC1039
CTTGAATCAATAATTCCCCTTAGAAACAACAAATTTATTCCCCTTTCATGACAAATCAATCAACCTTGACATCACCTGTTAATCTCATCTTGGTTTTATCTCTATTATTCAAATTCTCATTAAGAACATTCAGAGCAGAGTTGTGCAAATGGAATACCTTTTCGCAAATTGAGTTAGCTTAATGCAAATGAGATATCATTTTGATATCTCTAATAGTGTATGCGATACTAGACGAGATCTCAAATACCTTTAAGCTACATGTTATTAACCGGATTCCATAGCTGCAATATTCATCGCACCATACGTTATGTCTTGTAGAATAGCATGGGGATTCCTATAGCTTCAAGCAAAGTGTTTCCGTCTTGTAGAATAACACTTGTCAAATTTTCAACTTGATATGCGTAGCCTACTGCCAGGAACCAGTGGGGGGATCCTCGCTCGTAATTGCTAATCATTTTAACCCTTTTTCTCCATCGTCAAGTACATGCTCCAAAAATATTTTATTCAGAGATTTCATGTTAAAAAATTATCCAATCACTAACTACCCCTTTTTTGCAAATGCTAAACCCTTTTATTTTTTTCTCCACCTTAATAGGATCAAATTCGCAAATCCTACACTCCAATTTGCAAATCTCATTACCCCTTTTTAAATGTGTAAGCAAATAGTATGGGACTTCCTATAGGACCGGTAGAAGTATAATGCCATGTGAGAGGATACTCTCTCTCTTTGAAAAGGTGTATACGTCTCGTAGAAATGTTTACCTATAGGACCGGTAGAAATGTCTTCCTATAGGACCAGTAGAAATGTCTTCCTATAGGACCGGTAGAAGTATAAGTTAACATACTACTAAAGTGATCTGACGGAAGCTACCCCCCCCCCTCCCCCCCCCCCCACACACACACACACACACACATGTTGTGTTTTCCCAAAATGTGTCCAGTAGAAAGTTTGAGCTAACGATTTTATTCAAAATAGTCCAGAGATGGACTATTTATCAATGTTTATGTTAATGGTTTTATACAAGTCACCAGAGCCTGGAGACGACGGTTCCCTTTTAAAAGTTAAAAGTGAAGGAGGGCAACTAGCCCCTCCACTTCCAGCTGCTCTTCTTTTCACCTCACGCATTTTATTGAAATTGTGAAATAGCCATTTGGTTCAAAATAGTCCAAGGAACGCATGAAAATGCCTACAGTGTTGAAACAACCCCCAGAGCCCTGGCGTAAGTGCTGTAAGCTGTGCTCTGGAGACATATAAGGTTTTTATGGAATGAGTGGTCACTTAAACTTTAGATCGGGGCTTATTTGATTTGAAATAGAAGGTTATAGTGCCCTGTTTAAGAGTCGAAAGGGATTTGAGAACAATAATCCCCCCACCCATCATTTCCCAAGACGAACATTCAAAAAAAAGTTTCGGCACATCTTTTTTTCAGCATTGTTGAAAGGTCAATAATTATACGTTTGGGCATGTCAACCCCCCTCCCCCGAGGCTTCTGGGTAGGGGATGTAAGTTAGGCAATTGGTTAATTGTTTACATATAGTATATGTTATTCAGAAAAGATATGCAAGTTCGATTCCTACTTTCTCAAAATACAACGGGCATTCAGTGGAGTCTTTCGGGGAGTGTGGAGGGGAGCGCTAAACTAAACGGTATAATCTCTTTATATGGGCCTTTCTAAAAAGTCAAGTTTGGTTAATGCTAATGAAATGAAATAGGATGACAATATAATAGTTTAGAAACTAATTTGGGCTATATATTTGCATATTAGGGGGAGTGGGGGGCAAAACATAGCCCATATTAAATACATAACCTAACCTAGGTACCTTCCCCCCCCCCCCCCCGAAAAAAAAAACTAAACAAAAAACAACACTTTAAATATCTTAAAACCACGCTATACAATGTATTTCTCTATAGTGGTGTATTGAATCATCTCGTAAAAATGGGTTTTTCATTGCGTCTCTTCCGTTTGACTGTAGTATCTCTTTTTGGACTTCTTTAGAGAGGCCCATATAAAGGGATTGTACCAACTAAACCAGACCATATTATGTTGTGCATATGGGTTGTCAAGAGAGCGTGGCAAAGGAATGACTGAGTATACTAATTTAGAACTTTCAGGAAATGATAAGGGAGATGATCAATCGACCAAAAAGGCAATATGTTAGTGCTACTACTATTACATCTACCACTGCTTCTACTGCTACCACAACTCCTACATCTACTACTACCAATACTATCACTAAAACTACTATTTCTGTAGCGAGTATTACTAAGGCTGAATTTGAAGGGAAAGTTAAACTAAATCAAAACATACTATGTGCATACAGATTACTGATACAAGCGTATCAGAAATATTATTGGAACGGCTTATTGTATCAAGAGGAAACTTCAGGGGTATCATGAGTTGGATCTTGAGTTAACCAAATAGCAATATGTACCTACTACTAGTGCTATTGATGCTTCTGCTACAACTGTTACTACTACTAATAATAGTGCAGCAGTATTACTACTACTGTTCCTACCAGGGTTAAAAACAGTGATTGGGTCCAATTGGGCCCCACCTTTGAAAGGGCCCAGCATGTAGTTGAATCTTTCTCATGAAAACAATGGTAATGAAAATGATTTTATTACTTATATCCCATGTTCTCAAGGATCAAATAACAATTCTAGCCATTTCGCCGAATGTCTTATTGTAGCTATTAATATTTAATTCATTAAAAACAGGAATATCTTTATAAAATGTATCCAAATAGTTTCTATGATTAATCAATAAATGGATACAGTCTTGTTCTTTCCAGTCTTTCCAGTAAACACTTTATAGTTCATGAGCCAAATTGTGAAAGCCAAATTTTTACTTCACTCTGTTCACTAGCCCTGGGTTTTTGTATAGTACTTCGACAGTAGGGCGTTCACCAGCATTATAATACCACTGGTGAGGTTTATACGTCTTATATGTCTCCAGGTAGATTTTTAAAAATTGAGCTTTTGCATGGACAATTTGCACTTGACTTCCTATGAATTGCCCTTCATCCCATCCCAGAGTCATTTCATATTTTAGATATATATTTAATGACTTTACCACAAACACATCATTATCCAAATATATACCTCCTTATTTCTGAAGTATTTGATTCCGAGCAACGTCAGAGCCATGGTAAAGTCTCCATGGTACACCCAAATTCAGGCCATATATTTCACTAGGTATTTCCAAATATTTAATAGCGACTTTCCTTTCAAATTTCTCATCTTTTTGCAGCATTTCCCAATATTCACCATTGAAGTTCATTTGATTTGCATTATGATTTCAGTAAGCACTACGAATACATACATAGTCAACAAAAGTAAAAGTGGTTTTGTTAAACCTTATCAAATGTATAACATTGGGAACTATATCAATGTTACCCTGTGTAGTACTGTTCATTAAATAGGATCTGAGACTTACACGTTCTGATTTACTTGAAAAATATAATAGCACTGCAGTGACCAAAAGTTCGCAATACATGATTCTAAGAAAATATATAAAATTTCTTTTTGTTGAAAGACATTTTGTAACTAGAGAGGAACGACTTAGATTAAATGCTAAACAAAAAACCGTATTCATGGTGCAAAAAAGTGAGCCTTACATAATTCAATACAGTTGGCAGAATTGGCTTGATTTGTTTTAGCATCCAAACAAATTAGGAAATTCTTTTGAAATTTTGTTTTTTTGTTTTATTCAGAAGATCTGAATCAAAATTAACACATTACTTTTGATAACCGATACATTAGCTGTCATGACCAATTATGAATTTTTCCCTCGGCAGCTGGTGGGGTGCTGGAGCTTCATAGAGAGCCGTTTAAGGGCTCATATTAAAGTAAGTGGCTATATCTGCTCACTGTTGTAATTTAACACAATATTTAAAAACAAAATCACTTTTTTGACAAAGAAAAACTGAATTTTCGTATACAGTATGACAAACGACCTCATAAAAAAGAACGAACTCTAGATTTTAGTAACTGAAATATTAATTTAAAATGAAGGTTTTTACAGAAACTAAATCATCATATGCATGATTTTGCAGCACGTATTGACAAGATATTATAACAATAGTATTTTATGGAAAGTTCCTTCTCTAGGGTAAGGTGTCATATTTGATTCGCTTCACTGCCAGATTGCTAGTGGTTCGTCTTTTATTGTCTACTTATTTTATTCAATACAGGAGGAAGCCATAGCCATAGCCTAAGAAAAAGTCCGAGCCTCTTTCCTATATGCAATCTGTCCTGACCTTTGAAGCATCAAACAAGAAATGTGTTATTTGAATTCTAACATCATAATGGGTGGTTAAATTA
This sequence comes from Artemia sp. Kazakhstan ARC1039, assembly GCA_029168905.1. NCBI lineage: Eukaryota > Metazoa > Arthropoda > Branchiopoda > Anostraca > Artemiidae > Artemia > Artemia sp. Kazakhstan ARC1039. Next base: position 4,325 of record JAQQPU010014856.1, read on the forward strand.
GCTTTTGTCTGTATTTTACTAAGCGACTCTGAATTTAAGCGGAGATCATCAGATGATTGTCATCTATTCAATTTTTTTATATGGCTACATTATAGAATTTTGTTATCTCCACCTCAGCTAGAGGAATTAAATTTATTATTAACGGTGTGGGAGTATTTAAGATATAATATTATTAAATAAATATTTATTTGTTCAATTTTTTTGTATATTGATAATCTGAATAACAGATACAATGGTATAAGAAACAAATGTTACAATTAATGAAAGGGGGTTACCACTTTTAATTACTGTTTGTGAAAAGGTGAGGAGGCTTCAAATTCTGTACCCTGTGGCTCAAAGTATCATTATTGTTTTTACATTACATTAACCGAAAATGTGAAGCTTTATAGGAGATTCAACTGAGTGCATTTTCTCTAGTGATATATTTTCCATTAGTTCTTATGTTCTGAGTTATCAAAGGCAGCGCAATAATACTGCCTAAGAAAAGAGCGATGTGGGCACAATGTATAATTAATTATTTTTTTTTCGTTTAGACCAGGGCGCTTTGTTTCTAAGGAGTTGTCGTAAAAACTTTGCGAAGGGCTCATTCGATCAGAAATTGAAGGCCCAGTGCCCTTTTTAATAGTCGGAAGTGAGAGGAGGGCAACTACCCCCCCCCCCCTTCCCCAAACAGAAGCCCACCGCTTCCTTAATCCCATTCAATAGAAACTATGAGATAGCCATTTTGTTCAAAGTAGTTGAATTACATTAAAAGACGATCATTAGAATAACAATTCATTACATACATTGGACTTAGCTAGCTGCCGGATTCTTTGAGTTCTTACTATTTCAAAGAAAAAAAGCCGTGGGCTTTTTTGTATTTGTAATCAGGGTTTCAGCGATAGCTAGCAACCTAGTAAGAGACGATCACGTCCCTTATTAAGAAACAAAATAGCCCATAACTCCTAAAACTGGAGTCAGATAAAAAAAAGTACACAATTAGAGCCTCTTTGTCCAATACCCCTATATAGGAAATTAACTGTCCCTTGGATTGAATAAAAAGGACAATGCATAGGTTTGAAAATCAGGAAAAGTGGTTGTAAACATGAGATCCCACATCGACCGCATCTTTTTTTCCCGCAGATAGCTGGACACTGGAACATCGTAGAGAGATGTTTAATGGCTCGTTTTAAAGGAAATTGCTATACCTACCAACATATTCTACCTAATATCATTTTCAATCTACATCTAGCATCCTGTTGTAATTAAAAACAAATAGTCTTGTGATTAAATCAATTTAAAAAAAAAACTATATTTTTCACTAGACCTTTTCATTTCCAATCAAATGAGCCTTTTTTCAAGTTTCTACAACAAAGATTTGAATAAAAACTTATATGCCCCCAGGGCATAACTTATAAACCATGCCCTGAAGACTGTGGTGGTAGTGGCCTGCTCAAAGGTATAATTTCCTGAACTTTAACTGCGTGGAACAAAATGGCTATCTCAAAATTTTGATTGGATGTGTTTGGGGAAATGGTGAGCTTGGAAGGTGTGTTAGTTGCTTTGCAATTACTTTCAACTATTAAAAACGGCGCTAGCCATTTCAATTTCTAATCGAATGAGCTCGTTTTGAAGTTTCTACGACAACGCTTTCTATAAAAACTTTATATGCCCCCAGGGCATAACTTACAATCCTTGTCCTGAGGGCTGTGATGGGGCTATCATCCTCAAAGAGCTCAGTTACAGAAATTAAAACTACGTTGAATAAAATGGCTATTTCAAAATTTTCATTGGATTTGTATGGGGAAAAGGTTGACGTGAAAAGGGGGTTATTTACCCTCCAATCACTTTCGACAACGCCTATTAAAAAAGGCATTAGCCCTTTGAATATCCAATCGAATGAGCCTTTTTGAAGTTTCTACGACAACGCCTTCAATGAAAGCCTTATATGCCCCGGGGCATAACTTACAACCCTTGCCCTGAAGGCTATGGAGAAGTGTACTCCTCAAAAACATAATTTCTATCTGGAGATCAACTACGCTGAACATAATGGCTATCTCAAAATTTTGATTGGATGTATTTTGGAAAATGGTAGGAGTGGAAGGGGTGTTAGTTGCATTCCAATCACTTTTGACTATTAAAGAGGGCACAAGCCACTCCAATTTCCAATTGAATGAGCCCTTCTTGACGTTTCTACGACATTTCTTCGATACGAAGTGCCCTGCTCTAAAGGAAGAAATGTAGGAACTTCAAAAAGGGCTCATTCAATTGGAAATTGAAATGGCTATTTGTTCCACGTGGTTTAAAGTTCAGAAAATTATACCTTTGAGCAGGACACTCCCCACACAGTCTTCAGGGCAAGGGTTATAAGTTATGACCTGGGGGCATATAAGGTTTTTATTGGAATATTTGTCGTAGAAATTTTAAAAAGGGCTCATTCAATTGGAAATTCAAAGGACTAGTGCACTTTTAATAGTCGAAAGTGATTTGAGGGCAACTAAACCCCCTCTAACGCCCACCTTTTCCCCAAACACATCCAACCAAAATTTTTAGATAGCCATTTGATTCAACGTGGTTGAAAGTTTTAGAAATTAGGTCTGTAAGAATGACTAGCCCTCCCCCCCCCCAGAGCCCTCAGGGCAAGGGTTGTAAGTTATGCCCGGGGGTATATAAGGTCTTTATTGAAAGCATTGTGGTAGAAACTTCAAAAGGGTTCATTCAATTGGAAATTGAAAGGGCTAGTGCCTTTTTGAATAGTTGAAAGTGATTGGAGAGTAACAAATGTCCCTCTCACGCCCACCATTTTCCCAAACACATCCCATCAAAATTTTTGAGATATCCATTTTGTTCAACGTAGTTTAAAGTTCTGGAAATTAGGTCTGTTTGGATGATAACGCCCTCATTGCCCTCAGTGCAAGGGTTGTAAGTTATGCCCTGGGGGTATATAAGGTTTATATAGAAAGTTGTTGTAGAAATTTTAAAAAGGTCTCATTTGATTGGAAATTAAAATTGCCCTTTTTATAGTTGAAAGTGAGTGGAGAGTAATTAACCTCCCTCTCACGCCCAGCATTTCCCCAAAAACATTCAATCAAATTTTATAGATAGCCATTTTGTTCAACGTAGTTGAAATTTCTGGACCCTAGAAGGGTAAGCTTTCGTAAATTTTACGACGCAAAAACACTTTTTCGTGGTTGCCATGGAAACGGATGCATTGCGCGAACCGACCTCCCCGATATGCTAATATTATGACTAGCCAGTTCTTGTGCCGTCACCGAGGTTTTATTATCTGAACCGGTTGGGGAGATATTAAGGGTGAGTAGTAAAATTTACGAAAGCTTACCATCTACGTAACTTTTTCACCTATTTCAGGAAAAGGGATTTTTTGATCAAAACTTGGTAATTAGTAAGCTTCTTCGGACAATGAGGTTAGATCAGTTTTTTAACGTTGTTGACAAGCTTCGTAGCAAATTTCGTGAGGAAATAGCACATGAAAATCCTGAATTTGGCTATTTTCTGATTTAACAAATGAGCAGCAAAAATTTTTCTTTTTGCAGAATGACTTCGCGACGGCTTTCAGATGCGGAAATCCTGCGTCTGCTTAAATCAGAAGATGGTGAAGCAGCAGAGGATTTTTGTACAGACGATGAGGAGGACCAGGAAATCCTTGACCTTTCTAATAGCGAAGATTCCGATGATGACTATTTTCCTCCCGACGAGAACGAATATAGCAGCCCTGATGAAAACCTTTCTACTACAGTGAGTTTAAGCCAGCCGTATTCGAAGCGTAAAAAAACCGTTGCTGAAGGTCTTAAATCTCCTGAATCGTCAAATGAGACCGATGACGACCCTCCTCTATCCTCTCAGCTGCCAGGGGACGAGCATATTGTCATTCCAAGGAAAAAAAGCTTTGAAAGGAAAGAATGGTCATCGATGGTCGGCTGTCCCGCCGTCCAGACCTAACAAGGCAAAGGCGAGAAACATTGTTAGAGGTGTAGCTGGTCCTGTAAGTGGCGATACAAAAGCAGCCAAAAGTGAACTGTCAGTATTTCACCTGTTTTTTTCAAACGCTGTCTTCGAGAAAATAACGAGACATACGAACAAGGAAATAGTGAGGAGAAAGACTCGTATTCACAGCAAAGTGCAACCACTGCTGCAACGACTGAGATAGAAGTTAGGGCCCTAGTTGGTATCCTCATTCTCTCAGGTTCACTCAAAGATGGGCATCTTCCGACCGAGGAGCTGTTTGACACCCAATTGAGTGGCTCTGCATACCATGTCACCATGAGCCGTCAGCGCTTCAGATTCTTGGTCAATTGTTTGCGGTTCGATGACAAAAATAGTCGGGAAGAACGAAGAAAACATGATCCGTTTGCACCTATAAGGGAAACGTGGGAATTGATCATACAGAGCTGCAAAGAACATTTTCGCCCAGGAATCAACGTCACTATCGACGATCAGCTTTTAGGATTCCGTGGACGCTGTCCTTTTAGAATGTATATTCCCAACAAACCTAGCAAGTACGGACTTAAGATTGTCATGATGTGCGACGTTGGAACAAAGTACATGGTGAATGCAATGCCATATTTGGGAAAGGCGACAAGGACTGACGGATTTCCACTAGGACCATACTATGTGCAAGAGCTCACAAGACCTATTTGGGGGACAAATAGAAATGTCACGACTGACAACTGGTTTACATCGATTCCGTTTGCAGCAGAACTACTGAAAGAACCGTATCGACTGACTACAGTTGGTACAGTACGAAAAAACAAGAAAGAAATTCCGGAAGAGCTGCTTGTAAGCAAAGAGAGAATCACAGGAACCTCAATGTTCTGTTTCGATCGGGAGCTGACTCTAGTGTCTTATCTTCCTAAGCCATCAAAATGGTCCTGCTTCTGTCAACTTGCCATGAGGGTACCAGTATCACGTATCCAAGCAAGAAGCCTGAGATCATTGAGTACTAAAATAACACCAAAGGCGGTGTAGACACATTTGACCAAATGTGTAGTTCAATGTCAGCGGCTCGGAAGACCAACAGGTGGCCCATGTGCATGTTTTATGGGCTGATCAACATCGCGTGTATCAACAGTTATGTCATCTACTCCTTCAATATCTCCAAACCCGGTGGAAGACCACTTTCACGAAAGGATTTCATGAATGTTCTGTTCAAAGAGTTGACCCAGCCGCATATGACCACTCGCTTAGAAACCCCCACTTTGCAGCGCTCGATCAGACTCGATATCAGTCAAACAATGGAGGTGACAGGTGAAATACATTCAGGAACGTCTGTGGAAGGGAGAAGAACGACCTGCAGCCTTTGCCGAGCGCGCATTCGCCGAATGACTACCAATTTTTGCAACCACTGCAAAAAGCCGTTCTGCGGTGAACACCGTGCGAAGTTATGCATACCATGTGACTCCAAGAAATGAAAGCAACCTTTTGTGCTGTGTAAAGCATTATCTGAAGATCTGTTTTTGATAATTCCCACTTACTTTTAAAATATACTTAAGTGATGAGTTTTAAAAGTCAATGTTTCTGCAAGTAGTAATTTTTACGAAAGCTTACCATCTACGTAACTTTTTGGGAAGCTTACCTTTCTAGGGTTAAGGATTACAAACCCCCCAGAGCCCCCAGGGCAAAGGTTGTAAGTTGTGTCCTGGGGCCATATAAGGTTTTAATAGATAGAAATGTCGTAAAAACTTCGAAAGGGTCTCATTCAATTGCAAATTGAGAGGGATAGTGCCATTTTTAATAGTCGAAAATGATTCAAGGGTAACTAACCCTCCTCTCACGCCCACCATTTCCCCAAACACATGCGATCAAAGTTTCCAGATAGCCGTTTTGTTCAATGTAGTAGACAGTTCTGGAAATTAGGTCTTTGCGGATGATAACCCCCCCCCCTAGACATCAGGGCAAGGGTTGTAAGCTATGCCCTGGAGGCATATAAGGTTTTTTTGCTATAAGGCTCATAAGGCATATAAGGCTCATTTGATTTGAAATTGAATGGGCTAGTGCCTTTTTTAATAGTTGAAAGTTGTTGGAGAGCGACTAACGCCCCTCTCACGCCCACCATATGCCCAAACACATCTAATAAAAATTTTGAGATAACCATTTTGTTTAACGTAGTCGAAACTTCTTGAAATTAGGTCTTAGAGGATGACAACCACCCTAACAGCCCTTTGGGTAAGGGTTGTAATTTATGCGCTGGGGGTATATAAGGTGTTTTTAGAAAGCGCTGTGGCAGAAACTCAAAAATAGCTCATTCAATTGGAAATCGAAAGACCTAGTGCCCTTTGAAATAGTCGAAAGTGATTTTAAAGCTTGAAATTTTTACAGTAAAGATCGATGTGGGTATAATGTATTATTTTTGTTGTAGTTGTTTTCACCAGGGCACTTCGTATCGAAGGACTTGTCATAGGAACTTCAAAAGGGCTCATTCAACTGAAAATAGAAAGGCATAATGCTCTTTAATAGTCGAAAGTGATTGCAGGGCAACTAATCCCCCTCCCCCGCCCACCCTCCCATTTTCCCATTATGTTTACAAACTAAATGTTGCCTTAAGATTAAATCAAAATGCACTGTGTTAATTCTAATTCCCAATAAGGCATCTCAGCAGTATCCCAAGAACGACATAGGGTATTATGTTCAAACTTTTGGGGCTACTTCTGCTCTTAAGATTTAACCAAATCAAAATAGCGTAAGTGTATCAAAACCATCAAAGAAAGAAAACAGTTTATTTTGCAAATGGTATGAAGTTTTCCATTTCAGGCCATCTAGAAGAGGTGTGAAAACTAAATTAAACACTACCATTTGTGTCCAGATTTTTGAAAGGGTGTGTGTTGTTAGAAATTGCTGAAAAATTTTCTCCAGCATACAAATGGCAGGCCAAACTATAAAGTCTAAAAAAAACTAAAAAATTTAAAGTATTATTTTCTTTTTCCCTGAAAAGACTATGTTAATATAAAACAAACAGAAATTAATTAAAAAAACTTTTCCCACAAAATAAATTTTTCAAAGAAAAGTAAAGAGCTCCATTAAACAAAAATGAGCAAAAATAAAATTAAATAATCTACCAAGTGTGGAACTACCACAAATCAGCATCGATAAATAAATAAAACCCAAAACGAACTGAAATTACAATAAATAACCGAGTCAAACTAAAAAAGAGCAGAAATTAACACAAGTTGGGCTCAAAACCCCTATTCCTTCCCAAGGCCAGAAAATAATCTGCCCTCTACTGAAAAAATTCAAATGAATGTGCATTGCCAGTTTAATATACGTTTACTGATGTTTAATAATTAAAATGTTAATATTATTTGATTTATTAAAGTTATAAAAGTAAAATCATTTATATTTTTTCAGTAAAGTGCAAATTATGTTCTGGCCTTGGGAAGGCATAGGGGTTTTGAGCCATACTTTTGGTAATTTCTGCTCGTTTTGAGTTTAACTTGGTTATTTATGTTTCCGGCTTGGTCGATTATTTGATTTTATTTTTGCTCATTTTTGGTTTAATGGAGTTATTAACTTTTTTTGAAAGATTTATTTTGTGGAAAAAGTTTTTTTTTAATTAATTTCTGTTTCTTTTATATTGATATAATCTTTTCTGGGAAAAAGAAGGTAATACTTCAAATTTTTTGGTTTTTTAAGACTTTATAGTTTGGCCAGCTATTTGTATGCTGGAGAAAAATTTTCAGCAATTTTTAACAACATACACCCTTTTAAAAATTTGGACACAAATAGTAGTGTTTAATTGAGTTTAATAGTGTTTAATTGAGTTTCAAAACTTGATACCATCCGCAAAAAAATCTGTTTACTTTCTTTGATAGCTTGGATACATTTACACTATTTTGATTTGGTTAAATTTTAAGAGCAGAAATAGCCCCAAAAGTCTGAACATAAGAGCCTCAGTCGTTCTTGGGATACTGCTGAGATGCCTTATTGGGAATTAGCATTAACACAGTGCATTTTGATTTAATCCTAAGGTAATATTTAGTTTTTAAACATAATGGGCAAATAGGAGGGTGGGCGTGGGAGAGGGATTAGTTACCCTCTAATCACTTTCGACTCTTAAAAAGGGCTTTATGCCTATCTATTTTCAGTTGAATGAGCCCTTTCAAAGTTCCTACGGCAACTCTTTCGATAAAAAGTGCCCTGGTCTATACAAAAAAAAAAGTACATTGTACCCCCATCGCTCTTTACCATAAAAATGTCAAGCCTTCTAATCACTTTCGACTATTAAAAAGGGCACAAGCCCTTTGAATTTCCAATCAAATGAGACCTTTTTGAGTTTTTACGACAACACTTTTTATACACACCTTTTATGCCCCCACGGCCTAACTTAAAATCTTTTCCCTAATGGCTGTTAGGGGGTTGGCATCCTCAAAGGTATTCGTTTCAGAATTTTTAACTACGTTAAACAAAAAGACTATCTCCGTAATCAAAATTTTAATTGGATGTGTTTGGGGAAATCGTGGGCGTGAGAGAGGCGTTTATCTGCTCTCCAATCACTTTCAACTATTAAAAAAAGCACTAACTCTTTCAATTTCCAATCGAATGAGCCCTTTTGAAGTTTCTACGACAATACTTTCAACAAAAACCTTATATGCCCCCAGGATATAACTCGCAACCTTTTCCCTGAGGGCTGGGGCGGGGTTGTCATCCTCACAGACCTAATTTACAGAACTTTCAACTACGTTGAAGAAAATTGCCATCTTAAAATATTAATTGGATGTGTTTGGGGAAATGGTGAGTGTGAGAAGGGGTTAGTTGCCCTTCAATCACTTCCAACTATTAAAAAGGGCATTAGCGATTTCAATTTCCAATCGAATGAGCCCCCGTTGAAGTTTCTACGACAACACTTTCTACAAGAAACCTTATATGTCCCCAGGTGATAACTTACAAACCTTGCCCTGAGGGCTGTGAGGGGGTTGTCATCCTCAAAGACATAATTTATAGACCTTTCATCTATGTTGAACAAAATGGCCATCTCAAAATTTGGATTGGATGTGTTTTGGGAAATGGTGGTTGTAAGAGCGACGTTAGTTATCCTCCAATCACTTTTGAATATTAAAAAGGGCACAAGCCCTTCTAATTTTCAATTGAATGAGCCCTTTTTGAAATTTCTACAACATCACTATCTATAAAAACATTATATGCCCCCAGGCCATAACTTACAACCCTTGCCCTTAGGGCTCTGAGGGGGTTATCATCCTCAAAAACCTAATTTCTAAGACTTTAAACTACGTTGAACCAAATGGCTATCTAAAAATTTTGACTGGATGAGTTTGGGGAAAAGGTCGGCGTCAGAAGGAGGTTGGTTGCCCTCCAATCACTTTCAACTATAAAAACGGCACGAGCCCTTTGAATTTCCAATCGAATGAGTTCTTTTTTAACGTTTTACGACAAAAACTTTCAATAAAAACCTTACATGCCCCCAAGGCACAACTTATAACCCCTAACCCGAGGGCTGTAGGGGGAGTTTCATCCTCAAAGATATGATTTCCGGACTTTCAACTACTTTGAACAAAATGGCTATCTCAAAATTTTGATTTTATGTGTTTGGGGAAAAGATGGGCGTGAGAGGGAGGTAGTTGCCCTCTAATCACTTTCGAAATAAAAAGGGCACTAGCACTTTGAATTTCCATTTGAATGAACCCTTTTTGAAGTTTCTACGACAAAGCTTTCTATAAAAGTCTTATATGCCTTCAGGGCAAAACTTACAGCCGTTGCTCTGACGGCTGTGGGAGAGTGTCCTCCTCAGAAAAATTATTCCTATCTGGAAATCAACTACATTGAACAAAATGGCTATCTAAAAATTTTGGTTGGATGTTTTTGGGATAATAATGGGCGTGAAAGGGGTGTTAGTTTCCTTCTAATCACCTTCGACTATTAAAAAGAGCACTAGCCATTCCATTTTCACATCGAATGAGCCCTTTTCGAAGTTTCTACGAACTTCCTTCGATACGAAGTGCCATGGTCTAGGACAAAAAAAAAATAATGCATTGTGCCCATATCGTCCTTTATTTAGGCAGCGCTATTGCGCTGCCTATGAATTTTGTTGCTTTTGAGTTTAATTTATTAATTGATAGTGATTTGAGGTACTTTTACGCTTGGAAGATTATTTAACTTTATTTCGCTCATTTTGGCTTAATTGAGCTCTTAACTTTTCTTTGAAGAACTTGTTTTGTGTAAAAAGTTTTTTAAATTTAATCAGAGGCAACGCTGTAGCGCTGCCTATAGTAAAGGCCATACGGCTACAATGTTTTATTAATTTTTTTTCCCAGAGGCACTTTATATGGAAGGGGTCATCGTAGAAACTTCAAAGGGAGCTCATTCGATTGGAGATCGAGAGTTCTATATTCTATCGATTGGAGATCGAGAGTTTCACCGTTGTTGTTGCTAATCCACCTGAAGTATCAAATCTCATGAAAAAAAGACAGTTGATTGATAAGTGTTGCATTAGCGATACTGATGTTTGATCAAGTCATTAAAAAGTCGTTGGCTGATCATAGTTTCCGACCGGGTTTTCGGCTTAAAACATTGCAAAACACCTGAAAAGTAACACTGCGACAACGAAAGTGACCGAGCACGTCTTCATCGGCGTTGTGAAACGGATACATAGTTGTGTAGCAGAAAAATACTTAAAAAATGCCCCACCAGAATGTACAAGAGCTATTTGTATCGGAAGCTCGTCAACTTTTAAAATGTATTTTCCGACAGAAAGTGCCCTTTTCTCTGCAATCTGACACGGTATTCGGATCAAATATGATTTCTTTCGGATAGAGAAATTCTTGTTTATTCCGAAACGCTGCTACTATTCCCAGCATTTTGGACAAGTAGCTTCCGAATGTAAAAATGCAAAAAATTAGGCTAGATATTCTGGAGGACATACCTCCAGTCGTGAGTCACCGTGTTCTGCCCCTATGAAATGTCATTCCCCTTTGTCACTCCGTCATTCCCCTTTTTGTAGACGGGTAAGAAATACATTATTATTATTATAGGATGGCGATACTGATAGCACATTAGTCGAATGAGGCAAGAAAAGCTTTCCTGTGACACTTGGTGTGGGACATCTCCAGACCTCTGGAAGTGGTAGGCAACAAATCACCATTGGATGCCCCATTGAAAATGAAGCAAGAGTCAAACAATCATCCCTCAATGAGCTGTAGCCTCTGACGCATGATCTTCTAACTTAGATGATAACGATAGCTGCCCTAAACGCCACTAGGCGTCAGACGATATAATTATAAATAAGTAATTACGTTCAATTGTCAAGTATTACTCAGCTACCAAGAAGCCCCCAAAAGGTCCCAAATTTAAAGTTTCCTAACAATTTTTATTATCTCAGCCTCGTGTTTTCAACCTGGAATGGGTGCATATTTAATTCCTACTGCATGGTTAGTTGTGGGCTGAATGACTAAAGACACGATTAAAGCCACTCATGCTTTCTCATCCCAAATCAAGATTAGATGAAAGTGGATTCACTAGGTAACTGAGAGGATTACCTCTTAAATAACATCAGTAGACGATTTGAATGGGTAAGGTGGGTAAGGGGAATTCAGTACGGCCGTCCAAAGGTAAAAACGTGTGTAAGTCACTATCTCAGTTATATATACCATGTAATTCAGCTCAAAGAGGTGAATCGAATATTATATGCAAGAATGTTCTTAAAAATCCCTGCAAAGATTTGACACCTACCTGCGTTTGCCAAAGTTGAAAAATTGACATTTAGCAATGTCAGTGAACTTTTGCATGTATTTTAATTGCATAGCCGGAAAGAACACTGTCTAAAACCAATCTTGAAAACTTGTCAGTTAAACCTTGTGCCTAGTGTGGCCCACTGAGTGGGGAAAATGTCGCAAAACTTGAGAAACTTTGAAGACCATTTTTGAATATCTTGCATATATTCATTTCAAAATTTTGACAGCCAAGTATTGTATGAAACTCTGAACTATTGTTTTATGAAGAGTTGTAGAGGAACATAATTTTTTTTTAAATTTAGAAATCGTTATAGTGAATCTTGATTGATCTCAGTGATTTGGAACAAATGAAAAGCAAAAACAGGTAATATGATTGCAGAAAAATTTTTTCATCTATAATGAAGAAAGAAAACCTGTTCATTTACAGCAAAAAATAAAGAAGGAACAGTGCTCAATTGAGTGATAATACTAGAAAAAAAAGAAATTGAGAAATAACAAGAAGATACCAGTTTACAATCTGTATTATATATTTATTTAAACTTGTATAACAATGTGTCGTCTCCTATACAAAATGTCAAATTGACACATTTTTCATACACCAAGTTTAATAGCTCCTCTATCTTTATGGACAACGAGACAAGGATATATGAACCTGCAAAGAAAAAAGAAATCGACATCAATATGAAATCTTTCAATCAACAAGTCGTGGTTTTGTTCTACTTGTCATCAGCGCTTTGGATTATTGTGAACATAATCTGGGTATTGTTGTTTAAATTTTGATTATTTTTGCCCCTATCTCTATTTCGGCTCTTTTCTCGACTCAAAATGAAAACTAAAACCGACTATTTTGTTGTGTGACTCAACAAAAATAAGGATTTGGTTCCGAGAGAACAAAAAATTTGAAATGCTGGCAAATTATATAAGAAATTTTAGAATTGTATAGAGTTGTTTTTTTTAAAGGGGGGGGGGATGGATGATCGTTTGGAGTTAATTGATATCCAAATTAGCTTCAGAATAGGCTACACTTGACGTCTAAGGTTAAAGATTAACAAGTTATTAGAGTCCTATTGTATTAACAACCTATTAATTATTAGCAATTTTTTCAGCACCTTGCAGTTAATTCTTAGTGAAAGGAAGAAAAGACGAATTGAAATTGAAATGACCCAAATATATTCATAATTGCTATTTTCTTAGTAGGGATAGCTCTATGCCACGGTTTGTTGATTAGAACACGAGAGACTCTGCCCTGTGGGGTCTCTAACACCTGTACACTCGCTATGTTGTGCATTTTTGGCCTTTGGGTTGCTTTGACTGTTAATGTGCTTGCTGCAAGTTCTCTCAGATTCCTGCATATTGCAACTACGAATTTCTTGAAAGTGCTTATTAAGCCCTTTCATACCCTGCTATGAAACTTAGTGCTGTGCCTGCTTTTGACTTATATTGCTTGCTTAATTTATTATTGACTGATGGTCCCTCGCTGCTTTTAGCTTAGATGTTTAATTTATTTGACAATTTATTTCGTTTTTGTGATTTAATTTTGTTGTTTAAACTGTTTTAGCCCTTTGGGGTTCTATTTGTGACGACGGAGAGGATGGTTAGTAGTCCTGCCACCTCTGACCCCAATAACTCTAGTGTAAGGATTTTGGTTTTAGGTGTTGAAGGTCGAAATGAGACCAGTAGGCCAAGGCTGTTGACATTGGGCTGTAGAACAGTTATTGCCAAAAAACCGTTTCAACATCTCCAAAATCATGAGTGCAGGGGCCATTATGGTTCATTGTTAGAAAGACTTGGACCAGATGGCTCCATTATCATAGTAGGTGTGAACTAGTCAGTAGCTGCTGCTATACTTTCTATTTCAGATATAGCAGTAAATGGATGTAAGGTAAAGTTTGTGCTTGCTCCTACCTCTAACCCCGCTTTAATCAGACACAGAAAAGGAATTGTATTTATCCCATCTAAGGAGGTCACCCATCTGAATAATTTTGTCAAGGAGGTCCAAGTTGATGACAGAATACAACAAGTGACATAGACCTTTAAAAACCCAAGCCCATCAATTATCCCTTTAATTTGCACCTTTAATCAGGATGTTCAGTTCCCTCTGAAAATCTCTGTTTGGGGTAAAAGGTATACAGTTAAGCAGTTTATCCCCCGGGCAATACAGTGTTACAGAGTTACAATACAGTGTTAAAGAGGCAGAAGATGTCTACTTTGTAGTGGACAACACACCCTTGATGAATGTCCCTAATCTAAAACAGTTTAGCAAGACCAGGTACTCAAGTGCCCTAATTGCAATGGTAACCATGCTGCTAATGGTAAGGAGTGCCCAGTATTCATGGAGAAGAAAACTATTGTAACTTACTCTTTCACCAATAATATTCCCTTGAGGACTGCCGTTGAGGTCTTGAAGAAAGGACTTCCTAAACACTGACTCCTAATCAACCTCCAGCTGAGGAACTTAAAATGAGGTACATGGCCATATTTGAAGGTGTTGCAAAGCAGATCTCTGATCTAACCCAGATTATAACTTCACTTTGCAAGCTGGTTTCTCAAATGGCACCACATACTTTCAAAGAAACAGTCCGTAGCCTGAATAACTCAGTTGAAAACCTAAACATAGAAGGTTCAAGCCTTCCCACCATGTCAAGAGTTACCAGTAGTCCTGGTAAAGCAGAAAGGAAACGTAGAGGAAAGGAGTCTGTACCTAGCCCAGAAGGTGCTACAATACAAGCTAGGGCCAGACCTAGACTGCCCCCTTCTCAGACAATTGACTAGTTATCTCTCCACTGTTTTCCCTTGGGTTTGGCATGGTTGACTAAGCACAAGCTTATTAAGTAATTGGGCTAAGACTACTGGTTTGGTTCATCCCCTAAATTCTTTTTTTTTTCCTGCATGTTTCCTTTTTTTTAGCGTTGCCTTATTTGTTTATAATTTGATCTAGGTGACAGGTTACAGGTTAAATATATTATTTATTATAATTGATTGTATAAAAATTGTATTTGCTGTTTGATAAGGTATTTGTATCATTTTGGTTCCAGTTTATAATTGTTGACAGGTGCTTATGGGGATTACCCCTATAATAAGCAAGATAAATGGTAGATGGCTCCATATTATTTTAGTTTTGATGGCCATGATGCCCCTCCTATATTTTTTGTTTTAGAGTTATGCTTTTTCCATTTTATTTGTTTTATTATCCTATATGTCTTTTCATATTTTATCTGATTAAATTTATATATATGGAGGTGTGCAACAGGTTATAATGTAAAACTGTATTACTTATTATAATTGTATCGTATATGTATTTTATTTGCTGTATGACAAAGCACAGTTGCATTATTTTGATTCCTGTTTTTCAATGCAGGCAGTTGCTGCAGGTGAATTACTACCAACCAATAGCAAGATACACAGGTGATGTATGATCAGGTTCAGTGAATATTGACCAAAGTGGCACCCAAGCAAGCTAGTGATTACAGAAGGCACAGAACAATCGAGTGATACGAACGCATATGACCTATTGGTCGAACGCGTCAAATCCCAAACAACAACAACAACATTCTTAGTTCTTTTAATCGAAAAGGATTGATGTCAGTAAACGTATCATTGTCCAATGGCTTCTTAGAATGATAGAGATCTCGGCCATAAGCATGGTATTCGTGGTATCCTTTCTGCCACAAAAAAACAATTTGATAAAAAAACAATTTCTCTATAAATTAATTGAATTTTTTTTTCACAAAATAACTTTTTCAAAAAAGTAAAAAACTCCATTAAACCAAAAATGAAGAAAAATCAAATAATCTACCAAACATACAACTTTCACAAATCAGTATCAATAAATAAATGAAACCCAAAACGAACAGAAATTGAAATAAATAACAGTCAAACTCAAAACGAGCAGAAATTAATTTGAGTAGGGTTCAAAACACCTATGCCTTCTTAAAGCCAGAATATAATTTGTACTTTACTGAAAAATTCTATAAAATTTTTAACTTTTATAACTTTAAGAAATCAAAATTAATTAAGATTTTAAGGAATAAATATCAGCATATGTATATTAAACTGACATTTGAAGTTTATTTTAATTTTGTTATTGTATTTTACAGTAAGGAAACAATTACACCATTTTGATTTAGTAAAATTTTAAGAGCAGAAGTAGTTACAAAAGTAACCCCAAATTTGAACTTAATACCCTCAGTATTTCTTGGTATATTGCTGAGATGTCTTACTGGCAACTTGCATACAAACAGTGTTTTTTGAATTAATTTTAAAGGAACGTTTAGTTTTTAAGCATAATGGGCAAATAACATAGTTGTGGGAGGTTGACCTACCCAATGACCCTAGAGATATAGTTACTAGACCATTCAGCTATGCTGAATAAAATGGCAGTCTTAAAATTTTGATAGGAAGTGTCTGAAAAATTATGAGGAGGGCTGATTACCCTCCAATCACTTTTGACTCTTAAGAGGGCACTAGAACTTTTAATGTTTAATCAAATTAGCTCCTTTAATATATCAATGATTACTAGCTATGAGAGAGCATCGCTGCCTATGTTCTTATATGCCATATAGTGCTTATATGCCCTTTTAATACCTGCATTCGTATAGGATTTTTGTTTAATTGAAACTCCTCCTAAGTATTGCCTAAAAGTTTCAACTTAATGCCATTAGTTTCGCTAGTTAGAGCAACCGTAGAAGCAGCATTAAATGAATACACACAGTGTCTTCTAGCTAGCTCAAAATCTGCAACCCATGAAGGTATGAAGGTGAAATTGTCAGAGAATATTTTGTTGTACGGATCACAACCTGCCATCCGTATGCAGGTTGTCAAAATGGTATATCAGCAATATCTTAGGAACAGTTTCGTGTGTGAAATTAAAACTTACAACGCTTGTTGTGGGGGATGTTGAACTAACCAAAAGACAATATTTGCATTATAATACTTATACTTCCACTCCTACAACTACTGCTACTATAACTATTACTACTATTAACTGTACTCCTTCTGTTACTACTATATTTATGGGTGCTTCTACTACAACTAATTAACCTAAGGGTACTAAGGCGAAGATTTTTGGCCAATATTGTAACTGTATTGAAATAAATCGAAACACACTAGGCCCATATAGGTTGTCAAGAGGACGTATCAGCAATGCTTCAGGACCGGTTGATGTTATTAATTTAAAAATTTCATTGTGTGTTGAAGGGGACGTTGAAAAAAAAGACGCAATTTGCAGACTGCTGCTAATGCTACTACTTCTACTAAAACTATTGCAGCGCATAATTACTGAACCTTTCAACAATGCTGTTATGGGAGATGATGGGAAACAATGAATGATGGAAAAAAAAGGAAAATGATAGGTGCGGGGCGGGGGAGATTTCTCTCAAATCACTTTGACTCTTAAAAGAGCACTATAACTTCCAATTTAAAATCAAATCAGACCAATCTGATTTAACCATCACCCATTCTATTAAAAACCTTATATGCCCCCAGGGCATAACTTAAAGCCCTTGCCCCAAGGATCTGGGGGGGGGGGGGTTGTGCCAACCCTGGAAGCATTGTTATATGTTTTTTGGACTATTTTAAACAAAATCGCCATTGCACAATTTCAATCAGATGCATTTGGTGAAAAGAGGTGTAGCTGGGGGGGGGGTGCTACTTGACCTCCATCACTATCGGCTCTTATAAGGTAACCAGAACTTTCAATTTCAAACAAATGAGCCACCTCTAAAGCTTATACAGCCTTCCCTTCCATAAGAACATTAAATACCCCAGGGGGCATAATTTACAACCGTCGCCCTCAGGCTCTGGTGGTTTGTATCAACCTCAAAATCGTTGTTATATGATATTTGGACTATTTTGAATGAAAGACTGTCTCAAAATATCTATTGGATACATCTCAGGAAAACACGACGGGTTGGTGTGTTTGTGTGGGAGGGGGGTGGGGTGGGTAGCTGTACTTTGATAACTTTGACCCTTAAAAAGAACACTAGAACTTATGATTACCAATCCATTGAGTCCCTTCCAAAGCATATACGACCACCCTTTTTATAAGAACCTTATATGCCCCAAGGGCATTACTTACAACACTTTCCCTGAG
>JAQQPU010014857.1:0-22093 GCA_029168905.1 Artemia sp. Kazakhstan ARC1039
TTTTTTAGAGTTTCGGTTACTATTCGGTATCTTTGTATATTCGGTTTCTTTGTATTTCTTTTGTCTTTTTAGTGTTCTTTACCCGATGGTTTTTTTTAAGTTATATGCTTAATCTATATGTGCGTTTTCTTTTCCTTATTAGCATAATTTACTCTGCTCTCTTCATTTTAAAGTAGGTGAAAAATAAACTATTATTTTGAGGCACTAGCAGTGGTGTAAATTTGCGAAAACTAGCGAGGTGAAGCAGACAAAAGAATGTTTTTCTACATCTGGGGGGGGGGGGGGTATTTAAACGAAAATACCAAAAGAAAGCCATTTTTTAATGAAAATACCAAAAAATTAATTTTTCCAAATATTGGGGATTCTAAAAATCATGCGGGAAAGCGCAATGTGGTCATAAAGGCAAGCGCAAGGTGGCTCTGAAGGCGTAACTGAGTGGACGTACTGATTAAAAACGGTCATTGACCACATAAAAATATTCATTGAAAATTTTTTTTGGTCTTTGGTGGTGCTACACTGCCCTCTTAACCCTATTTTGGATTCTCTGGAGTGCTACCAACAGAGGTTTTGAGTCCCAGCATAAAATATATATCTGACTCATATATTCGCAACTTGTCAAACAGTTCGTGGTAACGAACTGTAAGTAAGGAACGATGCGGCTCAATAGTAATCGAAAATCTAAGACACAGAATCCTGATAAAAATAGATACATCAAAAGAATCGAATTTTGATGCTTATTCAAAATATGTAAAATTCATCAAATTTAATGCTACCCATCAAAAGTTACGAGCCTGAGAAACTTTGCCTAATTTTTGAAAAAGGGGGAAACACCCCATAACATCAAGTGATCTGAATGAAAATCACTCTATCAGATTCAACATACCAGATAACCCTACTGTAGAGGTTTTAAGCTCCTATTTACAAAAATGTGGAATTCTGCATTTTTTTGCCAGAAGAAAGATCACGGATGCGCATTTATTTGTTTTTTCTTGTATTTTTTTTTTTTTGCTCCAGAGGTGATCATGTAACTGTAGAAGATCGGGAGAGGGGTCGTTGGATCGGAAATCAAAAGTTCTAGTGCCCTTTTCAAGTGACCAAAATTATTTGATTTGGGGTGGGTTATGTGAGAAGATCTTTCCATGGAGGATTGTTTCATGGGGGGAAGGGAATTGTTAATGTAGGGGAGCTGGATTTCCCAGCATTATTTAAAAAACGATCAGAAATTAAATAAAAAAAGTTTTTTCAACTGAAAGTAAGAAGTAATATTAAAACTTAAAACGAACAGAAATTATTACGCATATGAGAGGATTGCCTCCTCGTCAATACCTTGCTCCTTACGCTAAAGTTTTTTTTGTACTTTTAAAAGAACTGTTTATTCTAGTTAAATGACCTTTGTCATTCAGGTGTCATTCTTAAAGAATTGGGACAAAATTTGAATCTTAGCATAAAGAGTGAGGCATTGACGAGGCGGTCCCCCCCCCCTCATATACGTAATAATTTCTGCTCGTTTTGAGTTTTAATGTTGCTCCTTACTTTCAGTTGAAAAAACTTGTTATTTCTTTTATTTGATGTATCATAGGACGGTTATGAGACGGTTAAGCTGGTTAAGAGACGGTTATATAAAGAGACGGTTAAGCTGGATGGAAGAAAGATTATTGAGCTGCTCTTATCTATCTCAATTTCTCAGGGCTATTAACGTATCCTCGAACTAAGCCTTTTTAGATAGTAAATGTGTTCGATTTTAGAAAGAGCTCATCTGTCTTGTAGTCTCTATGATGGAAATCCAAACCCATTGCTCTGAATTGTTTGAGGTGGGATGCGGAGGTCTCTTCTTAAAGATGAGTTTTCAAGTCGATTTGAATCTATACCTATTACCATAGGAAGGGATGGGGACATTTGGCGCGCAATACTGCTTATAAGAATTAGAACTACTAGGTCCAACGGCTCCAAAATGGTGCCTATTAATTTAGAAAACTCAAAAACACTTAAGTAGAGTTTCGTTTATTGACTGATGTTTGATTATTTTGCAGTTTTGCATAAAAAAATATTCATTCTTTCAAAAAGTGTGATTATCTAAAAAAAAAGAAACAAAAACACGAATCATGAATGGCAAATCAGTTCCCCTAAAACTTATTTTGTTGATGCCGAGTCAAAGGCAATTGCTTTGGATTTCTTGAAGTCCCGTTCGAACTTAAATCTGAGCTAGTAACTAAGAATATTTAGCAAAACAGGAATGTGTCAGTAAATTGTGGGATATCTTGTCCTAGTGAATACTTGGAGGGAATCTCATCTCAGACCAAAGCGAAGAAAATGGAAACCCTGTCTTACTTAGCTGTTAAACTCTTGATTTGAGGATACGAGGATATAAATTTGTGTGGGATCTTGAGTTTCATTTTAAACAACTCTATCCTTGTCTTTTTATATTCAATGATTTGGGAATAGAAATTCCTCAGTATTACACTACCCTCCTACTTCCCACTTTTATTATGTGCTGCATTTCACTGGCTTAGTAAATCCTCAAGAACAAAATATCATCACTGAGTCTTTGGAGATAAATTCTAGAATTCTGGGAAAAGTTTTTATTTTACAGAATTCTCGTAAATATTATGGATAGTTCTACACCTTTAAACTCCCTCTTGTGTTGAAAAAAAAAACATTGAAAGATATGACGAAAGTGGTTTCTCACAAAGTGTAAATTATTTTTCTTGATTTTTTTTTGGCGAAATTTAAAGTGAAAAATATTTAATCAAGTGCCATAAATAAAACTTGCATATTTTACCCGAAATTTCATATGATTTTCCAATTTATTTTATGTAGCTCCATATTGAAAAGGATGTTTAGATTTTAAAAATGGACGGGTCATATAATGTCATGATAAACAAAGTAAATGTATCTTATATATTTTAATTAAATATCTGATTTACAGTATAAAAATAGTTGACTTCTTTCTTTCTAATATTTAGGCCCATAAGTTGTTCCTTTGTATTCTGGAGCTGGGTAAGCTGGTGCTTTGTATTCTGGAGCAGGATATGCAGTTTTGTATGTTGGCTTATACTCGGGGTATTTAGCTTCACCAGTGTACTGAACATCAGCATTGTATCCATTGTAGGCATCAGCTGTGTAGGTTACTGTCTGGATACGTCCGTCTGGAAGGAGAACACGGTAGCTTCCCTTGGTGTAGCCTTTGTCATCGGTGACCTGCTCATGTGCATAGTCGTTGTAGCTGTAATCGTCCTTCACAGTCCAGGCAAATTGGTATGGGGCATAGTCATATTTGTACTGGAAAAAGAAGCATTTATACTCATAAGTATAACCACATAGGCTAGTAAACATTCAAAGTAGAACGCAAAATGAGCATTCTCAAGAATTCTTCGAATGCATTATTTTCAGCTTACAAGAAAATGGCTACGTCAATATCTGGAGATGGGAGAATCTTATCAAGACTCGTTTTTCAATTTTATCAAATTTTTTGCGCAATTTGAAGGAGACAAATCTTAAAGTGAAATGCGTATCTTTATGCTCGAATTCTCGCAGAAATGCAGTAAGGCTTAAGGGAAATGCAAATCTTAAGTCAAATGCAAATCTTTTTGCTCGAATTCTCGCAGAAATACAGTAAGGTATAGACCTTCCTTTTAGGTTGATCTTGCTCGTCATGTCGCTTGTCATATTCAAAATCTTAGAAAGTATGATTGCCTCGATTATAGCTAAAATCAAAGTCATTGAACAAAATATAGCCATTCCTTCCAACTGTCAATGTACTTTACAGAATGTAAAAGTTTAACTATGAGTAACATATCAAGTTAACCGTATCAAAGCGAATCCATTTTTTTTTTCTCAATAAATTAGAATAAATTCCTATTCTTGTTTGTGAATATTTTACCATTGAATTCTCTTGAATGCAAACTATGGAAATGGAATCTATAGGATTGAAAGAATAGCAACCTGTTTGGTTTTACTAATTTCTCAATTCAGCAAGAGTTCCTAGACTTCAAGCTTGTCATTAGTGTTTGAGCGAAGATTCTGAAAGCGAAGTATAGAGAGAGAGAGAGAGAGAGAGAGAGAGAGAGAGAGAGAGAGAGAGAGAGAGAGAGAGAGAGAGAGAGAGAGAAAGAGAGAGAGGGAAACACAGAGAGATAGTAAGATATAAATACAGAGAGTAAGAGAGAGAATTAGCTGTCTTCTATGATTTGCTTGTAACAAAATTGTTGGTTTCCGTCAGTTTTTCGTCAGGTAACATAATTCGCAATTTTAACGCAGTCTTTAAAAAAAAAAATTGTGTTAAAAAATTATCTACCAAGAGGAAAAATTCCTTACTTAATCAGTTCAGCATCAGTTAATGACCATGTTACTTTAGTCCAATTTAATCTTTGGAGGTAAAATAACTCTTAAAACACAAATTAGTTTTCATGTCTTAACTTCCATGTTTGAATTAGTTATCCACTTGTATATTACTTTCTTGTCTTTTTAGTTTGGTTATGAAACTCAGTTTACCGATCTGGTATGAAAAAGCCTAATAAACTTGAAGGAATCACAATAAATCGCATTTGTTTTTAATGTCATTAGAATAAAAAAGGGAAATGTACGTGTTACTATTGTTAATATTTATTCCATAAAGTCTAAAAGAAACGGTTCAGTACTTACATCTGCTGCTTTGTAGGCGGGCTTGTATTCTGGCTTGTATTCCGGCTGATAATCTGGCTTTGGGTATTGTTGAGGTGCGGCAAAAGTTGCGCCAATCAAGGCACAGATGATGAAAATCTGAAATAAATGGTAAGTTTGAAAAGATGGCATTTGGAAACAATTAAAGCAACATTTCTTACTCCCTCAGTTCGTGTAACGATCTACGGTGTTTTAGAGCCACTGGATATAGATTTGTGAGTACATTTGTGCGCTACCATTAAATTGCGCAAAAATAGGTGGAAATGCGCCGAAAGTGTCATTTTCTTGTGAGAATGCGCCAAATGAACGATTCCCTTCCCTTCTAAAAAAGATGCTCCGATTTGAAAAATTCAATGCGCAACCGCCTAAAAAAAGCATAAATGCCGTGATTGCGCAGCATCTGGGAACTCAGGTGCAAACCAGAAGACGAATAGTTTGCGTGAAAATGCACCCTTAAAGAGTATTAATCCATAGGAGTACAAATTAGATTTTAGTTCACGAAAAATCGTAAGATTTAGGTGCAATAGGGATGGTAGTGTAGAAGTCCAAAAAGGTCAAATCCTGGGGGTATTCTTGACCAGTTTTTAGGAGGATGAATAGGTGGATACCTTTCCTGCATACCGAAAGGTATACTTGTGTACGACATGCTGAAGAGCAGAGTTCTGCAACCCTTTGATCTAAAAAATTTTGATCAATGGGTGGACTAGTTCTTAAACCATCGAGCAGCTCAAATAAAGAGATAGAAAAATGTATATGGATTGGCTCTTTTATCCTTTAAATGAACGTTTGGCAGATTATTCTGTGGAACAGTAATAAACGTCACAAAAAGGCCTTATAAAAAAAAAGAGAAGATAAATGTATGGAAGAAAAACCTGTATAAGGTTTTTATGCATTGGATTTTTGCCAACAAGTGTTGCTGGCTGATGTTACATTACTATTTATGTTACGCAGGTGAATACATAAGTTTAGAAATAAAGTAAAGACTCAAAATGTATTTTTTCATATTTTGTTCGTACAGCTTTAAAAGGCTAAAAAAGAACAGTTTTGTTTCTTAAAGTAATAGTAATATCATGTTTTTTTTTGCAAAGGGCTTTGTGTTTTGCAGTGCTAGTGCTGGCAGGTGTATTCGCCCCGTCTCTGAAATCTCTCGTGGCCAAGCCCTAGAACAATCCAGTGTGAGTGTTAATCAAGAAATTATTAACATTGAATTTTCATTTAAAACTTTATAACTTCATCAAAAATCATTGTTTTAGCCTTTTTTTTTGCTTAAAACTTAAATTTTGATAATATCGTGCACTGTATACTGTCGGAATTGTGAACCTAGCCTCTTCAGACTTTACAATTGTTTCCCTAATATCCTAGGCTTTTCCATATAATTAGCTCTTTTTGCTACTGTGGCGAGAAGCTTCCTCCTCCCCCCAAAAAATACTTGATCTGGTTAATTCAGGTGCCTTGAATATGTTCTATAGTCTTTACTAGAGCATAATTAAGGTATTCTCAATTCTAATGAAACTTAGTCGTTTTTCATGCTGTAAAAGGCCCCCCCCCCCCCAAGAGTATCAAGCTGCATCATCGTTTCTCTTTTTTAAGCAAAGTTTGTTTAAGTGCTGTCACAACTGATGGTAACGATGTACGCATTTAAGAGCGTTGCACCAGAACCCCTATTTGGGTACACCCTGACTGGTTACCCATTTCAACACCATATGACCAACTTCGCTTGAACAGGGCAAATGTGTACATAATTTTGTTACTTCTAGAATTTTATGTTTTGATCCACACCAATATGTGTTATTGTATAAATGGAGTATTAATGTTTATTGACCAACGATTTTCCTACAAAGTGAAAGCAATAAGTTGACGCACAGAATTGTAAATTTATGGCGATAAAATTAGAAGTTATTAGGGATGGCACTCGAGTTGCAAATTTCGCTTGGTATTTGTCATTATTGAAGACTGTGTAAAGGAGGGGGATTGAGCAATGTTCGACTAGAAAATTGAATCAGATTTGAGTCTCAACTAGGAACTGTACTTATAAGTTAAAAAGTAACTTGGATAAATTAAAACTTCGGGTAATCCGATAGTTAACAGGAAGAAACAAAAAGAGGCCTTACTTTCATTTTATTTTCTTCTAAAATTTTATCTAATAAAAATTTTAAATAGAAACTGATTGTAGATGCAATTTGGCTGGACGTTATATAGGATATACTGTAGACGAAAGGGGACCACGCCTTACTGATCGCATTATTTTCAGTAATAGGCAATGTAATATCACATTAGTACCTTGAACCAAAAGCCGGTGCCTTAGTCATTAAGATGTGTAAAGGTTGCTGTCCTCGTTGATATTTTGTCTAGACGAAGGTGAAATATTCTAACTTACGAATTCCAAAGAGAGAGAGAAAAAAAAAGCGGGGAGAATGTTTGTTCGCCAGACTTTCCAATGAACTTTTCTTATTCTTATGTCTGCTGAGGTTTGGCTAAGGTTAAATTTATCTTAGTTGTGTTTAGTGTGTTTGTGACATCCTGACATGGAATTAGCTCCTCTTGTTTTCTTTGTCATTATTGAATCTTTTCCCCTTCAAACTCTTTCTTGACCCACGTTATATTTAATTTTTATTTACACTAATGTAGAATTATTACCGCTTTTTTTATGATTAATTTGAAAAACGTTTTCCACAAAACAAGTTTTTCAAAGAAGAGTAAAGAGCTCCACTAATCCAAAAACGAGCATAAATAAAATCAAATAGCCTTCCAAGCGTAAACATACCACAAATCATCATTACTAAATAAATACAACTCAAAACGAATAGAAATTATAATAAACAACCGAGTCAAACTCAAAACGAGCAAAAATTGTGACCGTGGATTGTCAGTTTAATATACATGTGCTGCTATTTATTCCTTAAAGTTTTTATAATTTTCTATTTATTAAAGTAAAAAGTGAAAACATTTGAAATGCATTTTGTTTTCAGTAAAGTGCAAATTCTGTTCTGGTCGTGAGAAGGCATGGAGGTTGTTAGCCCTACTCATGCTAGTTTTTGCTCGTTTTCAGTTTGATTCGGTTATTTATTATAGTTTATGTTCGTTTTGAGTTTCATTTATTTATTGATGGTGATTTGTGGTAGTTTTACGCTTGGAACGTTGTTTGACTTTATTTATGCTCACTTTTAGCTTAGTGGAGCTATTTACTTTTCTTTTAAAAACTTCGTTTCCGGAAAAGGTTTTTAAATTAATTTCTGTTTGTTTTTATTGAAAAACTCTTTTTCATGGGAAAAAATATTTTATACTTTTTTTCTATAAGAATTCATATTTTCGCTTGCTATTTGCAAGTTGGCGAAACTTTTTCAGCATTTTTAATCTTGACATAAGTAGTATTCTTTAATTTAAGTTTATACCTCCTCAAGTTGATCTGAAAAATAAAACTTCATATCATTCCCAAAGAAATTCTATTTATGCTCATTGGCTACCTGGATACTCTTATACTCTTTTGATTTATTTAAATTGTAAGAGCAGTAGTAGTTATAGTAATAGCCCTGAAAGTTTCAACTTAATACCCCCAGTCGTTCTCGATATATTGCTAAAGGTTCTAATTGGCAACCATACACACTGTGCCTTTCGATTTATTTTTAAAGCAACATTTAGTTTTAAAGCATAGTGGGTCAATTGTTTAGTTGTCGGGATTGACACATCCAATATCCCTAGAGACATAGCTGCTAAACTTTTCTACTAGCTGAAGAAAATTGTTGTCTCAAAATTTTAAATGGATATCTCTGGGAAATGAATGGGCTTGGGAGGAGGGCTGCTTGCCCTCCAATCTATTTTTACTCTTAAAATGGGCAGTACAACTTTTAATCTTGAATCAAATTAGCTCCTTTAAAAGTTATAATGATATTTCTGGCTATTATAGAGCGACCCTGTTTATGGTATAGCTTATATACTCTTTATTAAACCTGCATGCATGTAGTTTTTCCGTTTAATTGAAACTCCCCCTAAACGTTCCCTAAAGGTTTTACCTTAATACCCTTAGCGTCATTCGGGTTAAAGCAACTGTAGTGGTAGTATTAATAGTATACGCATAGTGTCTTCTGGCTAGTTCAAAATCCGCCACAACGTACCGTTAAAGGTCTAACTTAACAATGTAAGCTGTTCTTGTGATATTGCTTTGTCACCTTTTCGAAAATACACATACTTAAAGTTTGTTTTGATTTAGTTCAACGTCCACCTGAATATTCTTTAAAAGCTTCACCTTAATACCCTTTGCTTGCGTAATAGCAATAGTTGTAATAGTATTAGTAGCAGTATTCGCATAGCATCTTCGGTTTCTTTGACTTCCCCTTCAACACATTCTGAAAGTTTCAAATTAATACCATCAACCGTTCCTGAAATATTTCTGATTCGTCCTCTTGAGAACCTGTGTGGGCATAGTTTGTTTCGATTTAGTTCCATACAGTTTCATTATATCCAAAATGTTTCGCCTTAGTACCCTTAGTTTAATAGCAGCAGTAGTAGTAGTAGGCTTAGCTTTAGTGGCAGGAGTAGTAGTTGAAGTAGTAATAATAGTAGCAGTAATAGTAGTATGAGTAGAAGCAGTAGCGTTAGGATGCAAATATTTACTTCTGTTTAGTTCAAAATCTTCCACAACTAGCCCTGTTATTTTCAACTTCGCATACCAAACTGTTCCTAAGATATTGCTGTTATGCCGTTTTGACAACTTGCATACAGATGGCGTGTTGTTATTCAGTTCACCCCCCCCCCCCCTCATAATTCCTTGAAAATTTCATCATCATATCCTTAGGAATAGTTTTAACAGTTGTCACAGTAGCAGTATTAAAATATTACTAGTAGTAGTATTAATAGTAACAGCGGTAGTACTAGTAGCAGCAGTAGTATTAACGTATTGTCTTTTGGTCAGCTGAGCATCCCTCTCATCAAGTCCTGGAAGTTTCAACTTAATACAGTTAGTCATTGCTATGACATTGCTGATTCGTCCTTTTGATAACCTGTATGCTCATATTTTCATCTTACTGCTCTCTTCTTTTTCTGCTTTCTTCAAATTTTCATCTCACTGCTCTTAGCCTTAATAGTAGGAGAAAAATAAGTTTTGACCAGGAAAAAATTGGTATAGAAATGGTTTCTTCACCATCCGGACCGGAAAAAAAATGCTTAACAACATATCAAAAATCTAAATCTCTAGCTCGATGCGAAATTGTTTTTTTAATGTTTTTTTTTATTTCTTTTCTCAAAAACCGGAAAAAAATTAAAAACGTAAACTATAATGTTTTACACATCTGAATTCATGGCTCTGAATTCATTTCTGATACTCATTTCGTTACCTGACCAAAAGAAAAATATTTATCAGCAAAAAAAAGGGGAAAAAACTGTGTCTTTGGGGAAAAAAACTCTTACCAGCGTTTATCAAGGTCTACTGCGGAATAAGTTTGTCGTTCTTGTAGTCTATTTGGCTATGTAAACGAAAGGCTTAGAAAAAAAAGACTAAACAACAATAAACAGGAATGACGAAACACCTCAGCGCCAAACACCATGAGACAAGGTAGGTTCTAACTTAATGTGTTCAGAGAAAAGCTTTTATCTTATTTTTCAAATATATAGAAATTGCACATCATCAAAATGTAGGAACTAGATTTTTCATCATCACAGTTAACTGTTATTCTTCTTCACTTAGTTCTTCTTCTTGAAACTTCGAATTGTTGCACGAGCTTCCCTTACAGGTACGGCAGGCTATAGTACACTCAAGTCCGTTTTTCTTACAGGTACACTTTTCACTATCACAGCCGTCAATACGACACGAGCATTTGATAATTTTCAGCAGCTGAGACGGAGCGGCAGGGAGATCTGTTTTTATTGGCGCAAAAACTTCGTTATCCTGCAGTTTCCATCCCAGGCGTAAAGGGTCTACTGTGTTCCCGAGCCAGATTTGAACTTGGCAGTAGACACGTAGCGAGTGGTACTTCGCTGCTGCCTGAGTCGGTGGCAGTTCTTGTGGATGCGCAAAAGTGGTGGCAGTGCTCACTTTTCTGTGAAAGATTAGCTTTCTGGCAGTGTCCAGGTTCGAAACATCAGGGCAACCGTACATTATCAACAATGCTCGCTCTCCTGCTGCCACAATATCGTCAAGCGATGCGAGCTTATCGCCAAATATAGCAGCACTGTCCCTGAAACTCTTGTTGGAAAGTAGCAGCTGAACGGCTTTGCCCTTTCCTATTCCGTAAAGGTGAGAGGTTGTATCACAACCCAGAACGGCATGACAGAATGGTATCAGATTGCTGACATCTGTTCCTAGCTTCTGCTTCATCTCACTAATATCCCAAGCTGTACTAGTACCGCCAAACTTAGCTTCAGGTGAGAAATATAAACGCCCGGAACGCGAATCTGATCTACTGATCAGAAGAACCAAGATGTCAGTATCATCAGCAACCACGATTGTATCTGTAAGACTAGCTGCTTCTACGGCTTTTTCTACAATCAGAACGTCGGCGTCTCCTTCCAAGTGGAAAATTCGGAAACCTACGGCTTCCAAATGGTTGCCGAGCAGCTTCAGGAAACGTCCTTTGTTTGTCTTACATGAAAGAAACTCTTCTTTCTTCATGCAGAGGGTCATCTCTTCGGTGAAAAAAACTTGGCGGCCAACCATCCTTTCTCGACGTAAATGGGTAGCATCTTTGATTGCTGGACCACCTTCATATCCGTCAAACACAACGATCGCACTAGGGTACCTTGGTTGTACGTAATGGACGTATGAAGCAAAGATGACCTTGAAGGTTGACCCTACCTTCCATGGAACTCGATGTAGAAGAGAACCACCATCCAAGATGATGTTACACGCAGAAGCAGGTCTTGAGGGTGACTGAGTCTCGATCCCGCAAGCCTGAAAGATCGCTTTTGCAAGCTCTGGCTTATTTGCTTTTCTCATAAGACCATCGCTTTCGAAAAGAGAAGGAGGAATCGTACAAAGTTCGTACTTGAAGTATTCTTCTCGGAGGTCAGTTCGTTGGGCTACTATTATAAACCGCTGGAAAAGGAGTGCCGGATCTATGTGCGCTACCACAGAGGACCCCGCCTTTTTGGCATTCATTAGGGTCACTTGGTCTTTTTTCTTGAAGACTTGCTCCTTCAAGGTTTTTCCCGTCATCTTACTTAGAATCAACTTTCCAGCCACATCAGCCTCGTCAACATTAATATCTTGGGAAGAAGTTATGCCGTTGGCAATGTTTCTAAGCTGATTGTCACCTCTGAACGGAGAAGATTCTCCGAAGTATCCGACGAGCTTCTGGGTATCGTCGAAGTCACGCTCCTTTCTACTGGAACTCATGTCGCGGTGCTGCTCACTTGTCGAGTAACCAATTTTTGTCAAATTTTGCATCAAGAGGTTGATCTCCACGCATTCTGGTCTTGACAGAACCCAAATGGCTCTCTGCTGTTCTGTCATCCCACCTCCAGTTGTAAGACCGCCCGATGTTTTCAGACTTCTCATATACTCCTGCTCGATGACAAGATCTGCCGAGAGCCCAGCCCAGCGTCGCTCTGATCTTCTAATGGTGTGACCTCCCTGTTCAAATGCTTTGAAGATTGGTGGCTGACTAGTTTGAAGCTTAGCCATCTCTTGCTGGCATATCCAGACCGACTTGACATAGAGGTTATGTCCAGATGCTGCTAGAAACGGAAGCATCTCTACTGCAGATTGTAGGTGCAAATCCCACAGGCCTAGTCTCTCGGCACGTATGAACTTAAGCAGTATCCCAACCATGTCAAGATACTGAAACCAGAGCTTCGCAGTTCTCTGAGTCAGCAGGTCTTGGCGTCTCTGCTTGAGAAAGTTTTCAAGTTGCTTGAGCTGGGGATCATGGCTGAGATCTTCGGTAGGGAGGTATCCATCCCGTACGTTAGCGAAGACAGTAGACATGTCTAGAGACGTCAACGTCACTTGCTCCTCTTCGAGGAGATGAGCATATATGGCCGAGCTCACGAGAATGTGAGATCGAACAGCTCTAGAAATTGCTTTTCCAGACAGAATCTGCGGCACTGCACCAGTCGCGTATACCAATTCCAGAACCTCTTTCAGACCAGAACCTTGCATGAGGTGTCCTATGCATCCGACGAAACTCATCATCAAATGAAAACCGCCTAACTTGAGAACAATACTACTCAGCTCATTCGTCGTGTTGGACTTGAGGATCTTCATAGACTTCCACCGGAGCGGCTGGTCAAATGTGAGAACGGGTGTGAATCTGTAGGTTATGCCTTGCGAAGCTACAAAGCGCAAGGTTGAGTAAAGGCAGGATTCGTTGCTAGACGGGAGGTCAATCATCGGCAAAAACAAGACACTTGCCTTGCTGCGAAGGTTTCCCGTTTCATGATGTATTTGGTTAGAGAAAACTGACTGCATGAATCCATTCCAGCTCGGTCTTGGGACATTCAGGAACCCGGTAGCTAACCAGAGCTGATCGAGTGAGGCATATGGGTCGTTGACATTTTTGCCAGGGATCTTCTCATATTGCACCTTTGAAAGCACTGTCTCACTTAAGCGGTAAGGGTAGATGGGAATTTTCTTTTTGGGCTACTTCATCTAATGAAACTTCAACTCTCGGAGTGGGTGATCGGCTGTTAATGAAAGGAGGCGTGACTGTTGCTAGCAGAGCCATCCCATGGAAAGTGTTTCTTCCGTCCATCGCGCAAACATCGTGATCTGCATTATCAGCTACATGCTGCACAGCATGTGTGGCGGTAACTCCTGCAAGGCTAGATTCATCATGGACTGATGCACAGCGTTTAAATTTCTGGACTTCAGCATAGGAGGAGCAGAATCCATAGCTGTGTAAAGTGTCAATAAGAAATCTGGACTTGAAATGGTGATCCAGTTGCACTGCTAAGCCTAGTTGCAGTGGACAAATGAGGGCACGCGGGCGAGCTGCTTGAACGATGGAATTGCCAATGGCAAGCACTTTGAAGGAAATATCGGTTCCAACGAATATTTCATCTAAGAACACCATTAGGCTATTGGGTAGAGAGCCTTTCAGCTGTTCTCCAGAAGAAGTCTGCTTTGCGGTCATTTATGATTCCTTCTGTGCTGGCAGTCCTTTGATATCACTTTTGATAATCTTTGCTGCTGCTCTAATAAGCTTGATTTTCTCACTCTCTTAGTTATCGGTTTTGTCCAAGTAATAAAAATTCTGGAGTATCGCTGATGCTTTTTCTTTGAATGTCACCACGTCAGCCTTACCGTCAATAGTTGCAAATACTAGCTGGTCACTGAAATATTCCAGAAGCTTGCTCTTCAAGTACTTGTTAGAGTACGGTTCAAGGTCTGTCCCATTCAAAAGCTCTTCCATTTTAACAACAAGTTCACTGACTGTATACTGTTCTTCGTCATTTTCTTCGAAAAAAGTAGCCAGCTTCAAAAACGCCTGATATCTTTCATCTTGACTTGGCCTCCCCCTTTTTGGACGTTTTTTATCTGGCTCAGTATCTTCGAGTATTCCAAAAAGTTCTTGCGTCGCAAATCTGGCTGGAAGGCTCTTATTTAATTGAAACATAGAAGAACAGGCTTTGTGATGAATTGCGTCAACTGCGTGCAGGTCTGACACTGCACATATTCGGCAGAAAACGTTATTTGACCAATCATCATCACGGCTTTTGCACACTACTTTTATACTCTCTTCAAAGTCTTTAGTCTGAACCTTGTACCACTCGTGTCCTTTTCTGTGGGTAGTGTTGAGATTTATCCTTGTAGTGCAGAAAAAGCAACATTCTTGGAAGTTGAAACTTGGAGTCCGTGATCGGAGTACTACTTTTTCTGCTTCCGTCTTTTCTTGCAAGGTTCGTCGTCTCTCATTCTCAATTTTCGACAGGTATATTTTGTTTGTGAAAGTCTTTCTGCAAGTAACATGGACTTGGTTCCCTGCCTCGACAGAGATGCTGGTACCTCTCGTTTTGCTAGCTTCATTGATTGCCGTAGCTCCTTTTTCTGCCAGTACCAACGATTCTGAGGTGTCTATTGAACGTTCACAAAGGGGACATAAAACTGCGGTCTCCGCCATCTAAAAAAGAGAACTGGGAATAAGTGAGTATAAGTAGTATAAGTATAAGTAGTATAAGTAATAAGTGAATATAAGTATGGGAATAAGTAGAGCTGTCGGTGAATGTTACAACGAAAACCCTGATTCTGAACCGAAAAATCTGTAGTTAAACCCTCCCCAGTTCAGATAGGTTACTAAAATAAATGAACTGTCAATCTTATTGAGGGCCGGCGTCGAGTATCATGGGTGCTTTAAGGATTCTTGACCAAGGAAATCTGACAGTCACATCCGCGAAAGGGACCGGCGATAGTCGATAGTACTCTCGCTTCCACTAGAGAAATAGCTTTTTCGTTCCGCCTAGCGGCGTCGACCGTGCTGCACTCTAGCGACTTGTTTGCTGTACTTAAGTTTTCTTCAGACAGATGGCGCTGATAAAATATGTGTCAGAAAAGAGAGGTAGGACGAGCGTAGAGGCTTCTTTCCTTTCTATATTTCCTTCCTCCGATTCCTTTCCGCTTCCTAGTAGTTACGTTACAAAAGCATCGGCAAGAAAACAAACAAAAAACACACCTGTGTTAAATCTCTGCTCGGGCTCCAAAATACTTTCCATCTGAGGAGTTTTTTTGCAGATAGGTGGCTCTACAAGGCTCAGCAGACTGAAGTAACTTTGAAAAGAGTGTAAGATCAAGGCATGGTGTAACAGAAAGTGAATATCAGAAGGGACTTTCCAGCTGGTTGAAAATGTCGTCACCAATAAAGCTTGGTAGGAAAAGAAATGGATTCGGAACGCCGGTAGGCTATTTGTTCAGATGGGGAAAAATGAACCGAAAATTCGTGCTCCTCTTCGAAAAATACCCCGTGATCGTGGTTCGTTTGATTTTTTTTTTTTTTTTTTTTCTTTGGTTTTTTACTTCATAAAAAAACAAAAAAAAAACAAAAAAGAATTAAATGATTAAACGTGATGTTACTGTCTAATAAAAGAGCACAAAAACAATCGTTTCTTAAAAGGGAAACCATCAATAAACTACTTTTCTTTTCACGGTTCCTCATTCTCGGATTCTGGAAATATCTAAAAAATAGGCGCAAAAAACGTGAAAAAGGGAATTTCGCAACGGGATGGAGATTTAGATTTTTGATATGTTGTAGAGCTCTCTTTTCTGAACACAGTGGTGCAAAAATAATTTCTATACCAATTTTTTCCTGGTTCGACCATTTTTTTCCGTATCTTTCCCCTACTATAAGGAGGCCCTAGACGGTCAATCATTTTGATCAAATGCTTCCATCAGTTGATTGAATCAAGCAT
Source organism: Artemia sp. Kazakhstan ARC1039 (assembly GCA_029168905.1). Lineage (NCBI taxonomy): Eukaryota > Metazoa > Arthropoda > Branchiopoda > Anostraca > Artemiidae > Artemia > Artemia sp. Kazakhstan ARC1039. Next base: position 15,994 of record JAQQPU010014857.1, read on the forward strand.
GATTGACCGTCTAGGAACCTGTTAGACGGTTGAGTCAAGCGTTGACGGTGATTGATAGAAAGTTTGAATGACCCAATCATTTTGATCGTAAACTGTGTGTTAGATTAGCTTTGGTTGAGATTGAAGGGCTGATTGAAGGGTCGATTGAAGATGAATTGAAGCACACGTCAATGGATTGACAGAAACTTTTGATCAAAATGATTGACCATCTAGGACCTCCTTTACAAGTAGTTGCAATACAATTAGTAGTTGAAGTAGTAGTAGTAGTAAATAAAGCAGTGATAGTAGTATTAGTAGTAGCGTGCATATAATGCCTTTTGGTCATCCCCTTTAAGTATTCTCTGAAAGTTCCAACTTCATACCCGAACCAACTCTTGTGATACGCTCTTTTGAAAGTGTGCATGCGCATAGCATCTTTTGATCTAATAAAAATTTCCCCTCAATATTGTAAATGAAGTAGTGTTTTAGTAGTAGTGGTGGTAGTTGTAGTAGCAGTGGTAGCTTGCAAATATTACCTTTTTGGTCATCTCCTTTATGATTTTCTGAAAGTTCCAAATTAATATACTCATTTATTATTTGACAATCCGTATACACACACCGTGTTTTGATTTAATTCAACACTGCCCTCAACATTTTTTAAAGGCTCGTCTGAATAGCCTTCGTCTTTTTGGAAAGTAAAGTGCAACCATGCATACCTTTCTCAATAACATATACTATATGGAAACATGAACAATGTGCCTAACTTACATCCCTTGCCCTGAGGACTGTGGGGAGGTTGACATCCCCAAAGATATTATTACTGGACCTTTCAACAATGCTGAACAAAATAACTGTCTTAAAATTTTGATCGGATGTGTTTTGCGGAAGGAAAGGCTTGGGGGTAGGGGGGGGGGGTTTAGGCTGGTCGCCCTGCAATGACTTTTGACTCTTAAAAATGGCATTAGAAATTCCGACTTCTAATTAAATGAGCCCCATCCGATGCGATGTCTAAATGACCACCCGTTCCATAAAAACCCTATATACCCCGGGGCATATTTTACAACCCTTGCCCCTGGATGCTGTGGGAGTTGTGTTCACTCTCAAGACATTGTTATATGTTCTTTTGACAATTGTGAACCAAATGGCTATCTCACAATTTCGATCGGATGCGTTTGAGGAAAAGAGGATGTCAGGAAGGGGGGGGGCTAGTTGCCTTCTATCACTCTTGACTCTTAAATGGAAACTAGAACTATGCATTTCCAGTCAAATAAGCCTCCTTTAAAGTTCACACGATTAAGCCTTTCATAAAAACCTTATATGCCCTCGGGGCATAACTTACAACCTTTGCCTCAAACTTTGGGGATTTGTGTCAACCCCAAAGGTCTTTTTATTTCATTTTTGGACTTTATTATTGAACAAATGGCTATTTCAAATTTTCTATTGGATGTATTTTGGTAAAATACGACGTGGGCGGGGCGGGTAGCTACCCCCCGTCACTTTGACTCTTAAAAAGGGCACTAGAACTCCTAATTTCGAATCTAACGAGCCTCCTCCGAAGTCTATACGACCACCCTTTCCATTAAAACCTTATATGCCCCTGGGGTATAACTTACAACCCTTTCCCTGAGGGCTGGGGGGAAATGTGATCCATAAAGATATAATTCCCAGACCTTTCAACCACGCGGAAAAAAAAGACATTTCAAAATTTTGACTGGATGTGTTTGGGGAAATGATGGGCGCTGGTGGGGGGGGGGAGAGGAGGCTGGCTGCCCTACAATCACTTTTGGCTATTAAAAAGGGCACTAGAGCTTTCAATTTCTAATTGAATAAGCCCCTTTCGAAGTTTCTACGACAACTCCAATACGAATTGCACTGGTTTAAAATAAAAGGAGAAAAAAAGATAGTACACTCTGCCCTCATCGCTCTTTATTTAGGCAGCGCTATTGCGCTGCCTATGATTTCTGCTTGTAGAATATCGCAAAAAAATATTTCAAATAATGATTTTTATTTGAACATACATTTTCATCCATTTGTGGCAAAGCTGCTAGAAGAACAATTACTAAAACTTGTTATCGGAGCTAGGGGTTCTAAATTCCCTCAGCCAGTTTATGAAACGATGGTGGGTTCAATTTTGGTGCTTGAATTCGATAAAAATTTATTTATTTGGACGAATATTTTCATAACAGATTTTGATATAAATTTACCTTATCTGATGCAAGGACGTCCCAAAGGGAAGAACTTCCTCTGTGGGAGATCAAATATTTTTTTTTACAATTTACTGTTTTGTTATTGGTTCAAACAAATATACCAGCTATCTAACTAAACAAAAAAAAAAAAAAATAACCTCCCCACTGCAAGCTTACCATTCGCTCTAAGAAAATTTCTGCCTGTCCCTTTGATCAGGTAGCAAATGTTTCTACCTAGTGTTTCCGCCAATCGCAACGAAAAATAAATATAATTTAAAAGGAAATATGGTTTTATTGTAAATTCTATCACAATTCCCCCCCCCCTTTTTTTCTCTCCATTCCTTTATTTCGTTTACGTCTCCAACAAGCCTTGGCAAGACAAAAAGCAAGACAAGCCTTGCCTTTTAGGGAAGGTAGAAAAATATTTTTTTTTAATGTTAATTACTTTGTTTTAGTAATAAATCCTTCCTTAATAATATGGTTGTGGGTATTGAAGGTAATGAATATCTAAACTATGTAAACCTAAACAGTTCAGTATTGTCCTTGCTATTTGGCGAGATTGTCGATTTCATAGGTGCCTTGTTACCGAGACTAGGCCTACCGATTGTCACACATGAATTGGCTATGAATAGGGCCTACTGATTGCCACGCACTATTAAAATTCACCGTCCTAAGAATTAGCCTTTGAAAGAGCCCTAGCATAACTCCACTTAGCAAACCGATGCTGAACAAGGATGCTTCTAAGAGAGCATTAGCAACACAATAAGCAACCCATGGCTGTGAGCGAGGGCCTTCCTTCTTAGTGTTGCTCTTGCTCCTAGCTTACTCCTCAATGAAATAAAATACATTATCGTTGTCATATGATTCGACTGAAAATTACTTGAAATTCGGATTGATTAAGACTATATAATAATTGAGTACAAGTGTAAAAAAACAAAGCTACATTTATTTTAATTTAATTTAAGTATGAAGTTCAATAATATATCATCATAATGATTGCTTGTCAAATATAAATATCAACTGAATATTACTTAAAATTCGGATTTGTTATGATTATATAATAATAGTTGATTACAATTGAAAAAACAATAGCTACATTAAAAAAAATTTAATTTAAGTAGGCCTATGAAGTACAATAATATATCATCATGATTGCTTATCAAATATAAAAATCAATATTCTATATTGTTTGTTAAAATTTGATATAAATATATTTGTTATTCCTTATTGCTAATTTTTCGCAGGTCTCTTATTTTGTTACCCTTATTTTCAAGCCATCATTTTTCTCATTTCAGAGTTTGATTTAAAAATTGTCATTTATTACAATTTTGATCGTGCTCTTTTACTTTCAGTCCAATTTCTAACGGTACTCCAGTAGTAATTACATATTGAATTTGCTTGCCTTATGTTCCATCCTGTTTTATTTGCGGCCTTTACGTTCCTTCCGGTTTTTCTGGTAGTCCTATTCTACAGGTCATTACACCTTTGCCAAGAGGAACGAGTATAACTTGATTGGTGATTAGGATTTGAATAAAAGGAATAGTTTTCTTTACAATTCATATTAGTAAGAGAATTGAATTCAAAGAGAATAGTTTTTTTTTATTTGAGAGGATATTAGTGGAGAAAAAAAATGAGTGGTGCATTTACATTATTGGAGATTAATGAGGGAACCGACAGCAGCAGCAGCAACGATATACGAGTACCTAATGTAGCTGTGGAAATAACTGCTGGCTGTAGACTATGTCTTGAATGGGACACTATGTATGCTAGATACGTGATATCATTAAGCAAATTTAAGCAGGAGGAGCAGCTGTGTTTTGCTGGAAAAGTAAATATTCTCCATATAAATAAACTTCGGTCAGCATTAGATGTCCTATCGAAATATATTGATGAGAACAAAATGCATCAGTGAATATTATTATTGTAATTATGATTAATAAAACTGTTTCTAAATCAATGGTATTTTTTTTTTCTTTCTATAGTAGACAAGCGTATATTTTCTAGAGTAGAAAAAAGAAATTCTGTTTAGTCTGAAGTTGATCTTGAGAAAGTTAGGACTAAAAAAAAAAAAATGGATAGATTCGAGAAAGATCGAATCATGAGGAATCTAGTTCTTATGGAAAAACATTTAATTCTAGACGATGATTTTCTAGAGTTCTCTATTCAAAGGAAGATATTTTCTCGAGGAATGCTTGTCGATATAATGAAAACTGATTCTCCATCATTAGACTATTGTATGAAGCTTCTACATCGTGGTCCAAATGCATTTACACAATTTATTGATATATTGATCACGACACAGCAAAATGATATTGTGGATATGCTTTTAAACATTAGTTTTTAGAAATTTAGGACTTTTTTTCATAAGAAAGATGGTGCTCAAGGATGATTTACTCCTCTCTCTCTCTCTCTATCTCAGACAATTTTTTGATGTTGCTAGCTCAGTTTCATTGTGGTAGTGAGAGTGTCAACACATGACAAAATGTTCCATACATGTCCGTTATGTATGTACTCACTGGGCAGCTGGTCATCATGTGAGAATTGCACAATGATCGAGGAGTATGATGAAAAGTGTAGATTATGCAACCCGTGTAAATTGCATAGAGGATATGCTGTGCAAATTAAAGGTTGTAATTCCTGTCTTGAAGAGGTGTGTGACTCTCATCCTAGAGGCCACCTATGCTCCAATTGTCATTATGATAAATGTAATCACTGGGAGAGTACATATCCCGGTATGATTGGAAAGAATCCTAACCGTGATTTTAGTTTACTGGTACGAGATTGGTATCGTCGTGGTTTTAGATTGTTCTGGGAGGAGGAACCGGGTCAACGATTCAACTGTTGGAACAACAAAAGAATATGGTTTCTACGTCATCGTTGTGAAGACACTGGGTGTTATGATTATAAGCCCACTGATTTTTATTTGGCTGTGACGGAATGTGATTCGACACTTGAGGACACTGTTTGTGAAATTGCTTCAAATAGGCAAATTGAAACATGTGAATTCTATAGAATGAATGAGAATAGTATCATTGACTATACAAAGAGATATGACAAGAGTGAAGTCACACTCTACTGTAGAAAATGTGACCCTGACATTGCACTACATCAGGATCAGTACACTGTGAATTCAGATAATCTACCTGCGCTAGTTGTTGTCGACAAATACCTAGTAGTGGATGAAATCTAAAGAGTAGAAAAGTCGTTTTATCATGTATATAATTTTTTTTTATTAATAAACAATTTCACATACATCTTTAGAACATTTTATTCTTAGGGCACTAAAATCAATATTAAATACACTTGTAAGTATATTCTCCACTAGAAAGTCGTTCAATTGAGGTAAGTCAACGTAGATGTTGAGAAACTGCTTGTAGGCCTAGCCACGACATCTGAACATGAAAAAGAGTAGTGCATGAAAGCCACATGTCTTAGTCGTTAAATCCTGTACTCTTCGTTGATTTTGAATAATGGTTTTCCCACTGCTTTCAATAAAGTTGCTGATGTATGGAACGTAGAATTTATACGATAGGCCAAGAGGATCAAAAAATTCAATGTTCTTCGCTGTTTGAAAGATGCATACCCAATGGCCGGTCTTCAAAGTCGATGGACTGCTATTAACAATGATTAGGGTATTGTTAACACTTGGAATTTTTTCAATGAAGTCCGAGGGTATGCAATAGGACTTGTACTGGGACATGTATGGATCCATACTAATTACATTGATTATTTGATTTGTGTTCATGGTGCAAGGTCTAGTAGAACACTGCCGTCGGGTGTGATTTCCCAATAGGTTTCAAATTGACTCAGTGATATTAGCGTGATACTCTCAGTCAGAGCATTGGCAAATGTACACTCTAAACGTACATTCCCAGTTCGTACTATGCTCATATCCTGTGTGCCTGACAAGTCCAAAACAATAACCCCATGATTTT
>JAQQPU010014858.1:0-12767 GCA_029168905.1 Artemia sp. Kazakhstan ARC1039
AGGGGGGGGGGGTAAAATATAGCGGGTCTGCATGCAAAATGTGTTTGGTACAATTATTCTGCATAGTAGATATATAGATAGATAAGTGTAATTTAAAGCCAAATATACGGCGCTGAACACAGTAAAATAACATAAATGAAAGGCAAAAATAACATAAACTTTGATCAGCGATCATCACAAAACACTTCAATGAAACACTACATTAACCTAATAATAGTACTTAATACATGGAAAAACGGTCATTGAAAAAAAAAACAAAAAACACCTAACGCTTGGAAAAACACTTAAATGAAATATTATATTTACTTTATACTGGGATTTTTTTTTTCGTTAACAAAATTTCCAGATACCTCGCTATTCTTCTGTAATTGTTTAGTTGTCATATGCCTAGAAAGAATTGTTTTCTGACTTCAAACTGTCCAAATACTTTACCCCCCCCCCTCCTTAGGTGGAAATATATAGCCCAAATTATATATTTCCCATATATTCTGTCACATGTCTTTGTCTTGTCTCGCGCTAAGCGGAATAAAAACTAACGAAGAAACCGGTTAGTTCTTGAGTTTTACGCTGCGTAAACTTGAGTGAGTGGCGCATAGTACACAAGTACCAAAATTTCTTCTCCCTACAGAAATTAAAAAAATAAAAACTCAAATACAATTCTAAAATTTGGAAAGGCTTATTTTCCACGGGGGAGGGGGGTATTTTTCGGCGGGGGGGTATTGGTCGGGGGATATTTTACGTGAGGGGGGGTGGTAGTTCCAGAGGGGTATTTTCCAGGGGATTTACGGGGGGGTATATTCCGCGGGGGGTATTTCCACGGGGGTACTTTCTGCGGGGGGTATTTTCCGGGGGATAATCACCGGGGGGGGGTAAACGCCTAGAACCTCTGTTTTATTCTGGTTAATAGAATATGCCAAATTGTTAATTCGCCTAGATTCTTTTTTTTTTATCTTCAGCAATTAGTACTTCAGTCTTCAGCGTTGGTCTGGTTGGCTAAACTCAATGTCTTAAATATATCTTCTGCTAGAACAGGCACTAAGCAAATTTAAAAAATAAATATATTTCTAGGTTAAACTACGATCGATTTTTTTTTAATATTTCGTGGTGCCAGGCCCATTATGGACGTTGCATATCCTGCTAGTCCTCTAAGTGCCTTAATCCCTAACGTGAATGTATTTGTTAAACCTTCAAACGGTTCCTTATAAGTAAGGAGTGACTCGGTCCAGAAGTAACCGAAACTCTAAAAACACGGAATTTTGATAATGAACAATATATCAAAAGAATTAGATTTCTATACTGACTCTATATATTTATTAAATAAAAAAAACAAGTTTTTTTAAACTGAAGGTAAGGAACAACGTATAAACTTAAAACGAACAGAAATTATTCCATTTATGAAAGGGGCTATCCCCTCCTCAACGCCTCGCTCTTTACGCTAAAGTTTTTATTGTTTTAAAAAATAGAGTTATGAGAAAGTCAAACTTTAGCGTAAAGAGTGAGGCTTTGAGGAGGGGACAGCCCCTTTCATATACGGAATAATTTCTGTTTGTTTTAAACTTTAACGTCGTTCCTTACTTTCAGTTAAAAAAAACTTGTTTTTTTTATTTAATTTTCGAACGTCTTTGAATTAATGCAGGTTTTGATTTTGGCTCACCGTACATGAATAATTAAAACAAGATTTGTATATTAATTTTATTTTTATTTTGTTCAATGGCTTTCTCGAAACTTGTTTAATTTTATTTACGAACGTTTTTATTAGTAATAAATATACGTAACTTATGAATTAACTTACGCAACGCCCTTCTATATTCATATATTTTTAATACGTATATTAGTGGGTTCGCCCCCTAGTCAATACCTTGCTCTTTAAGCTAAGGCTTGGTTTTGTTCCAAATCTTTAAAAATTTCCGCTTAATCACAAAAGCCGTTAATTAGAATAAATAGATCTTATGACAGCACTAACAAATCTTTCGCTTAAAGAGCGAGGTATTGACTAGGGGGTGAACCCAGTCATATACGTAATATTTTCTGTTCGTTTTAAGTTTTGATGGTGCTGCTTACTTTTAGTTGTAAAACTTTTTTTTATATTTAATTTCTGATATTTTTTTTAAATAATGCTGGGAAATCCGGCGTCCCCTTCATAGCACTGTCCCTTTCCCCATAAGAACTTCCTTCATGGAAATATCCTCCTGCATACCCACCAACCCCCCCCCCCACTACCTGAAAAAATCTACCCAGAAAACGTCTGTATACTTCCCAATAACCAATACTATATGTTAAGATTGGGTAAAATTCATGACTTTCAGCCTCCCCCCCGAGGACTTCGGGCGATTAAGTCATCCTAAATGACATAGTTATCATATTTTTGACCATGCTGAACAAAATGTTTATCTAAAAATTTTGATCGAGTGACTTTGGGAAAAAAATGAGTGTGGGAGGGGGCCCAGTCGCCCTCCAATTTTTTGATCACTTAAAAAGAGCACTAGAACTTTTAATTTCCGTTCCAATGATTCCTCCCGCGATATTCTAGGACCACTGGGTCGATACGATTACCTCTGGAAAAAAAATAAAATAAAATAAACACGCATCCGTGATCTTTCTTCTGGCAAAAAATGCAAAATTCCACATTTTTGTAGATAAAAGCTTGAAACCTCTACAGTAGGGTTCTCTGATATGCTGAATATGATGGTGTGGTTTTCATTAAGATTCTATAACTTATGGGGGCCTTTTCCCTTTTTTCGAAAATCAATCAAATTTTCTCAGGCGCGTAATTTTTGATGGTTAAGATTAAACTTGATGAAATTTACATATGTGAAATCAGCATTAAAATCTCATTCTTTTGATGTATCTATTGGTATATAAATCCTGTTTTCTAGTGTTTCGGTTACCATTGAGCCGGGTCGCTCCTTACTTACAGTTCGTTACCACGAACTGTTTGATAATTCTATAGGTTTAATATTACTCATCAAAAGTAACGAACCTGATGAAATTCCCTGATATTCGAAAAAGTGGTAAAACACACAAAAATCCCAGCGATCTTAATGAAAAGCATACCATCAAAGTCAACATATCTGATAACCCTATTGCAGGGATTTCAATCTCGTATCAACAAAAATGTGGAATTTTGTATTTTTCAACAGTAGAAACATTATGGATTATTTGTTTTTTTTTCAGGGGTGATCGTATCCAAGTAATAGTTATAGAAGATCAAAAGAAGGCTCATTCGAACGAAAATCAAAAGTTATAATGACCTCTAAAACTTACCAAAAGCATTTTAGGGTTACTAGCACCCCTCCCACGTCCCTTTTTATCCCCAAGGACATACGAGTAGGAGGGACCCAATAGATACAAGACGAACACACTGCTGCGATCTATAATCGAATATAACGGGTCAATGAAACCTTTTTCAAGGTCAATCAGGGAACTTTGAAATACGTCGGGGAAGTTTGCACAATATCTTCACTGAATATACATAATTTATCCATGGTTTATAGATCCACGAAGGGGACTAGATTTCTGGGAAATTGGTTACATAATCAACGGGGAATTCTAGGTTATTGATCCACTAAGGGGACAGGATTTCTGGGAAATTGATTTACATAATCGACGGGGAATTCTAACATGAGGGGAATTAGAAACAATATGGCTTCTCTACTTTAGTGTCAGAGATACTAAAGTCGACAAATTAATCGTCATTTTGGAGGATGATTTGGGGTGAAACTCTGTGGTCATTATAATACACAAGTTCTGTTTGAAAAGTGTTGTAAGGTCCCCTACCCCAACCCCCCCCCTCCCTCCACAAAACTTTTTTGCCCCTCCCTGCCCCATTTTTAATACTTTTTTGCGCGCTGGACACACAGAAGGGTCCCCCTCCTCCCAACGTTTTTAGCGTAAAGAGCGAGGTGTTGAGGAGGGGACAGCCCCTTCCATATACGGAATAATTTTTATTTGTTTTAAGTTTTAATTTTGCTCTTTACTTTCAGTTAATTTAATTTCATGCAACAGGCCGATCAGGTTTGACATTCTTCTTGCTAGCGCAAAAAATAGACATAGCAAAAACTGGTAAATACAATAAGAGGTACAAAAACGGCGGGACTACTTGGCCTCCCGTTCTGTACATAGATTCAGACATACAAACAGAGGAAAACAGGCACTTTAGACATACAAACCAACAAAGACAAACCCTTGAACTTGCAAACACCAACCCAGACATACAAACAAATAGATTCAGACATACGAACAGAGAAAGACAGACACTTAGACATATAAACCAACAAAGACAAACACTTCGACTTGCAAACACCAACCCAAACACACAAGGAAAAAGAGTGTGAAACACACACAAATACATAAATTTAGACATACAGACCGAGAAAGACAGGCAATGGGACGAGCAAACACCCGCCCAAAGACACAAGCAAAAAGAGTGAGAGACACATACAAATACATAGATTCAAACATACAAACCGAGAAAGACATGCGCTGGAATAAGCAAACACCCACCCAGACACACAGGCAAAGAGGGTGTGAAACACATACAAATACATAGATTCAAACATACAAACTATCAAAGACAAACACTGGGACTTGCAAACACCGACCCAGACAAACAGAAAAAGAGAGTGTGAGACACATACATATACATCGAGTCGAACATATGAACCGAGAAAGACATGCACTGGGATAAGCAAACACCCACCCAGACACACAGGCAAAGAGGGTGTGAAATACATACAAATACATAGATTCAAACATACAAACTATCAAAGACAAACACTGGGACTTGCAAACACCAACCCAGACAAACAGAAAAAGAGAGTGTGAAACACATACATATATATCGAATCGAACATACGAACCCAGAAAGACATGCACTTGGATAAGCAAACACCCACCCAGACACAAACAGGAAAAAAGTTGGGTTAATTTAGGTTCACTTAGAGTGGCGCGCCGCTCTAAGTGAACCTAAATTAACCCAACTTTTTGCAGTTGCATGTGCGTTCCAGTGCATGTCTTTCTCGGTTTGTGTGTCTGAATCTACGTATTTGTATGTGTTTCTCACTCTCTTTGCCAGTGTGTGCGGGAAGGTGTTTGCTTATCCCAGTGTCTGTCTTTCTCGGTTTGTATGTCTGAATCTATGTATTTGCAAGTGTCTCTCACTCTCTTTGACTGTGTGTCTGGACGGGTGTTTGTTTATCCCAGTGAATTTCTTTCTCGGTTTGTATGCCTGAATCTATGTATTTGTATGTGTTTCTGACTCTCTTTGCCAGTGTGTGTCTGGGTGGGTGTTTGCTTATCCCAGTGCATGTCTTTCTCGGTTTGTGTGTCTGACTGTGTATTTGTATGTGTTTCACACTCTGTTTTTCTGTTTGTCTGGGCTGGTGTTTGCTAGTCCCAGTGTTTGTCTTTGATGGTTTGTATGCTTGAATATATGTATTTGTATGTGTTTCACACTCTCTTTGCCTGTGTGTTTGGGTTGGTGTTTGCAAGTCCAAGTGTTTGTCTTTGTTGGTTTGTATGTGTGAATCTATTTGTTTGTATGTCTGGGTTGGTGTTTGCAAGTCCAAGTGTTTGTCTTTGTTGGTTTGTATGTCTAAAGTGCCTGTCTTTCTCTGTTTGTATGTCTGAATCTATTTGTTTGTATGTCTGAGTTGGTGTTTGTAAGCTCAAGTGTTTGTCTTTGTTGGTTTTTATGTCTAAAGTGCCTGTCTTTTTCTGTTTGTAAGTCCGAATCTATTTGTTTGTATTTCTGGGTTGGTGTTTGCAAGTCCAACTGTTTGTCTTTGTTGGTTTGCATGTCTAAAGTGCCTGTCTTTCTCTGTTTGTATGTCTGAATCTATTCGTTTGTATGTCTGGGTTGGTGTTTGCAAGTCCAAGTGTTTGTCTTTGTTGATTTGTATGTCTAAAGTGTCTGTCTTTCTCTGTTCGTATTTCTGAATCTATTTGTTTGTATTTCTGGGTTGGTGTTTGCAAGTCCAAGTGTTTGTCTTTGTTGGTTTGTATGTCTAAAGTGTCTGTCTTTCTCTGTTCGTATGTCTGAATCTATTTGTATGTATATATGGGTTGGTGTTTGCAAGTTCAAGTGTTTTTCTTTGTTGGTTTGTATGTCTAAAGTGTCTGTCTTTCTCTCTTTGTATGTCTGAATCTATATACAGAATGGGAGGCCAAGTAGTCCCGCCGTTTTTGTACCTCTTGTTGTATTTACCAGTTTTTGCTATGTCAATTTGTTGCGCTAGCAAGAAGAATGTCAAACCTGATCGGCCTGTTGAATGAAATTAAATTAACTGAAAGTAAAGAGCAACACTAAAACTTAAAACAAACATAAATTATTCCGTATATGGAAGGGGCTGTCCCCTCCTCAACGCCTCGCTGTTTACGCTAAAAACGTTGCGGGGAGGGGGCCCTTCTGTGTCTCAAGCGCGCAAAAGGTATTAAAATGGCGCAGGGAGGGGCAAAAAAGTTTTGTGGAGGGGGTCCCCTTGGGGGTTAGGGTAGGGCACGTCACAACACTGTTCAAACAGAACTTGTGTATTATGACGACCACAGAGTTTCACCCCAAATCATCCTCCAAAATGACGATTAATTTGTTTCGCCCAAATAATCCCCTAAAAGTAATTTCAGAATGTTCCTTTTGTTTCAGCATCCTTTTGCGATATAAGATTTAAAATTCCCAAGAAACCATTTCCAGCGTTAAATATATTCCATCTTTCTTGATCTCGTTCGAATTTCTGAAGAAATCTAAGGTGTTCCTAGTTACACTATTAAGGTTTCGAAAGAATATTAATTTACCTCTGACACTAAAGACCAGAGAAGCCATATTTAAAAATAGAATATTAATTTATCTCTGCCACTAAAGTAGAGAAGCCATATTGTTTCTAATTCCCCTCATGTTAGAATTCCCCGTCCATTATGCAAATCTTTCCAAGAAATCTAGTCCCCTTCTTGGATCAATAAACCATGAATAAATTATGTATATTCAGTGAAGATATTGCGCAAACTTCCCCGCAGCATTTCCAAGTTCCCTGATTGACCTTGAAAAAGGTGTAATTGACCCGTTAGATTCGATTATAGATAGCAGCTGTGTGTTCGTCTTGTATCTATTGGGTCCCTCCTCAAAATTTTAAACTTCAACCTTGTTGAAATGCCCAATAACTATGTATTTTGGGATGACAGTACCCCACATAACCCCTGGGGAAAGATTGTACTTCACATAATTTTCCCATTATTCACATATAGTATTTGTTAGCCTATTGGGTAATGTACGGAAGTTTGTTTAGGGAAAACTTTTTGCGAGGGTATTTTCCGTAGAGAAGAAAGTTTGAAAAGAAGCTTTCCTGGGTAAACTTTACATGAGGGGGGAGGGGATTTTAAAGCATGATTTGAAGAACAATCAGAAATTAAATCTTTAAAAAAGAAGTTTTTTTGACTGAAAGTAAGGAGCAGCATTAAAACTTAAAACGAACAGAAATTGTTCTGTATATGAAGGGGGCTACCCTTAGCTAAAAACTTGATATTTACGCTAAAGTTTGACTTTTTGTCACAATTCCTTAAGTAAGACTGATCAAACACAAGGGTCTTTGAATTTCAATGAGAAATGTTTTTGAAGAACTTTACGGTCTTACTTTAAAGAGAACGAGGGTTGAGGAAGAGGTACCCCCCCTCACACACAGAATGATTTCTCTCCGTTTTAAATTTTTATGTTGCTCCTTATTTTCAGTCGAAAAAATACTCATTTAAAATTTTCAATTGTTTGAAGAAGTCTACAGATAGTCGTTGACAGAATGAGCTACTCGTGAACTTATTTCATATAAACATGAAGTGGTGTATAAACTAATTTTCAGATAAATGGTGTCACAATTACCCCCTCTTATTATCAGCATCCCAATAACTAACATGTTTTTTTTTCTTAGAAAGCACATTGGTAAGCTTTGGAGTACTAATAAGCCTTGAGGATACTGGAAATTGCAAAACTTCTGTTATGGTTCAAATTTGGATTAAAAGAAAGTCAGTCTGCAATCGTGACAAAAAGGTATTCAGCTAGTTAAACCTATACCCATTCAGGGCTAAATAGAGATTGTTTAAGTCCCCTATGGTAATATTTTAAGTAATAGAAATTTAGGCCCCCTTTAAACGAGTGTATTCTAGTATAATCAGAGGCTACGCTATACCGTTGCCTATAGTAAAGGCCATACTGCTCCAATCTTTTATTATTATTGATTAAAAAAAACTTTCCGAAAAATAAGTTTTTCAAAGAAAAATAATGGCCTTTTTACGCTTAAGCTCAGCACATACAAATACCTTTTAAAATCCAAACTCAAAACGACCAGAAATTACTATTAAAGAATAAATGAAACCAAAAACGAACAGGAATTAAAAAAACGATCAGAGCAAAAACATACAACAAGTAATAATAAAAATTAATAAATAGATCTTAAAGCGGGTTATTCTTAGATTAAATATGAATATCAAGCTTAAAACGAAAATAAATATTTTTCTTTTGAAGTATAAATGAAACTTAAAACGAACAGTAATTAAATAAACAATCAATGCAAACAAACATATAATAGATAATAATGTAAATTAATAAATAAATCTTAAAACGAGTGAAACTTAAATTGAATATGCAAATCAAGCTTGAAACGAACAAAAATCACCACAAACAGGAGTTTGGGTATGACATCCTTCTTTCACTGTAAAAGTCTAAAACCTACTGCGTCATTGGCGCTCTACTGAAAACCAATTTTATGACAAATATTCTTTTTTGTACTGCAGTAGCCTAAAACCTACTGCGTCATTGGCGCTTTACTGAAAACGAATTATATTACAAATGTTTTCTTTTGTACTTAATATTGAAAATAAACATTAAAATTATAGTAAAGTTTTGAACTGATGAGCTTTCAGTAATTAATATTATTATACATAAATATTCAGTTTAATTAATTAGCTCTTTTAAAAGTTGTTAAAGACAAATATAGTTTCCCTACAAACAAGTGTTTGGATACTGCCTCCTTTCCTAATTGTAAATAAAAACCAGAAGCCTTCTGCGTCATTGGCGCTTAACTGAAAACAAATAATATTACAAATATTTTCTTTTCCAGTTCTTACAGTATTGAAAATAAATATACAATTACAGTGAAATAAATTCTTGAACTGATGAATCTTTCAACAAATACTATCATTATACATCAAATATTCAATTTGATGTTGTTTATACTTTCCAAGACTGTTCAAGACGCATATAGTTAAAAATATAGTAATAAATTATAGTAATATTTTGAACTGACGAGCCTTCAGCAACTAATATTGTTATACATCAATATTCATTTTAATTTATGAGGTCTTTTTAAAGTTGTTCAAGACGAATATAGTTTCACTACAAACAAGTGTTTGGATACTGCCTCCTTTCCTAGCTGTAAATAAAAACCAAAAGCCTACTGCGTCATTGGCGCTTAACTGAAAACGACTTATATTGCAAATATTTTCTTTCTAGTTCTTACAACATTGAAAATAAATACATAATTACAGTGAAATATATTCTTGAACTGATGGATCTTTCAACAATTAATATCATTACACATCAAACATTCAATTTGATTCTGTTTATACTTTCCAAGACTGTTCAAGACGCATATAGTTTTCAGTAAAGCGCCAATGACGCAGTAGGTTTTAGACTTTCACAGTGAGAGAAGGAGGCCATACCCAAACACTTGTTTGGGGTGATTTTTGTTCTTTTCAAGCTAGATTTGCATATTCAATTTAAGTTTCACTCGTTCTAGGATTTATTTATTAATTTACATTAATATCTATTGTATGTTTGTTTGCATTGATTATTTATTTAATTTCTGTTCGTTTTAAGTTTCATTTATACTTCAATAGGAAAATATTGTTTATTTAATTTTTGTTCGTTTTGGGTTTCATTTATTCTTTAATAGTATTTTCTGGTCGTTTTGAGTTTGAATTTTAAAAGGTATTTGTATCTGTTGAGTTTAAGTTTAAAATGGTGATTACTTTTCTTTATTTCACTTATTTTTCGGAAAGTTTTTTCTTCATTAATTTTTTGTCGTTTTTGATTGCAAAGAATTTCAAATTTTTAAAAATACGTTATTTCAAAATAAAAAAAAAAAAAAATCAAATATTCATCAAAGTATCAAAACTGATATCAAAGCAACAATATCAAAGTGAAAAATTGGGTTTGTGTCAACCTCGAACTTCTTATTATTTGATTTTTGAACTATTTTTAACAATATTGCTATCTCAAAATTTTTATCGGACGGGTCTGGGGAAAAAGGGCGCGCGGGGACTAGATTAATCTTCGATCTCTTTTGACTCTTTAAAAGTGAATTAGAACTTTCTATTTTCAAACAAATGAGCCCTCTCTGAAGTTTATACGAGTATCCCTTCTATAAGAACCATATATATCCCCAGAGTATAACTCACAACGCCTATCCCTGGGCTCTGAGAGGTTGTGTCGACCCTGGAATTTTAATATCTGATGGTTGAACTATTTTTAACAAAATGGTCACCTGAAATTTTTATCGGATGCGTTTATCCATCCGATACGCCCAAAGGCGTGGAGGGTGGGAGGGGTTAGTTGCCTTATGATCTTTTTTCACTCTGAGAAAATGAACTACAACATTTAATTTCCATTCAAATGAACCCTCTCTGAAGTTTATACGAGCATACCTTCCATAAGAACCATATTTGTCTCCAGAGCAATACTTACAACGCCTGTCCCGGACCTGGGGGGGGGGTGTCGATACAGGAGGACCATACTTAAAGGTGTTTTTTTTATATGATCTTTCAACTATTAAAAAAAAAATGCCTACCTCAAATCTTTTATCAGATATATATGGGGAAAAAAGGCTTGGGGGGCCAATTAACCTCTGATCACTTTTGACTCTAAAAAAGGATATTAGAACTCTCAATTTCCAATTAAATGAGCCCCCTCTGAAGTTTATACGACAACCCCTTCTATATGAAGTGCCTCTGGGAAAAAAATAAATGGAGTGTGAGGGGAGGCTAGCAGCACTCCAATCACTTTTGACTCTTCAAAAGTGAATTACAACTTTCGATTTCCAATCAGATGAGCCCTCTAGGAATTTTATACGAGCATCCCTTCCAAAACAACCATATATGCCCCCAGGGCGTAACGCACAACGCCTACTGCCGGGCCATGGGGGGCTGTGTCGACACCGGGGCTATTTTATTATCAGAACTTTGAACAATTTTTAACAGAGTGTCTATCTCAAAATTTTTATCTGATGCATTTAGGGCGTGAAGGAGGGGGGATGGGCTAGTTGCCTTCCGATCTCTTTTGACTCTTGAAAAGTGAAAAAGAACTTCCAATTTCAAATCATATGAGCCCTCTCCGAAGTTTATACCAGCATCCTTTCCATAAGAACTATATATGCCCCTAGAGCATTACTCATAACGCCTGCCTCAGGGCCCTGGCGGGTTCCGTCGACGTAGGAATTTTTCTTATCTCACCTTTTAACTATTTTTAATGAAATGGCTATTATAAAAATTTTGTCAGATGGGCTGAGGAAAATAGGGTGTGTGGGAGGGGGGGGCTATTTGCCCTCCGATCTCTTTTGACTCTTAAAAAGTGAACAAGAACTTCCAATTTCAAATCAGATGAGCCCTCTCCGAAGTTTATACCAGCATCCCTTCCATAAGAACTATATATGCCCCTAGAGCATTACTCATAACGCCTACCTCCGGGCTCTGGCGGGTTCCGTCGACGCAGGAATTTTTCTTATCTGACCTTTGAATTATTTTTAATGAAATGGCTATTATAAAAATTTTATCAGATGGGCTGGGGAAAATAGGATTTGTGGGAGGAGGGGCTAGTTGCCCTCGGATATCTTTTGACTCTTAGAAATTAAACTAGAACTTTCAATTTCCAATCAAATGAGCCCCCTCTGAAGTTTATACGAGCATCCCTTTCATAAGAACCATATACGCCTCCAGGACAACACTTACAACACCTATCCCCCGGGCTCTAAGGGGGCGTTTTTTTTATTTAATTTTTGAACAATTTCCAAAACACTGGCTGTCTCAAAATTTGTAGCAGGGAGGGTTTGGTGAAAAAAGAGCGTGGAGGGGGGGGGCTAATTTAACTCTCTTAAAAAGACTCCGGAGTTTTCGGTATATGGTCTTTGAACTATCTTTAAAAAAAGCTATTTCAAAGTTCTTATCGGATGGGTTTGAGGAAAAAAGGGCGTGGAGGGGGAAGGGGGGGGGGGGTTAGGTGCCCTCCAATTTCATTTGACTCTTAAAAAGTGAAGTAGAACTTTCAATTTCCAATCAAATGAGCCCTCTATGAAGTTTATACGAGCATCCCTTTCACAAGAACTGTACATACCCTTAGGGCATAACTTAGAACGCCTTCCCCTTTACCCTGGGGGGTTCTATTGACACCGGATGTTTTCTTATCCGACCTTTGAACTATTTTTAACAAGATGTCTATCGCAAAATTTTCATCAGATGGGTTGGGGGCTAGCTGCCCTCGGATCTCTTTTGACTATTAAAAAGTGAGATCGAACTTTCAATATCCTATCAAATGAGCCCTCTTTGAAGTTTGTAAGAGCATCCCTTTCATACTAACAATATATGCCCCAGGGCATAACTTACAACGGGGGGCTGGGGGGCTGTGACGACACCTGAGTTTTGTTATCTGACTTATGAGAAATTTTTAACTTAATGCCTATCTCAGAATTTTTATTGGATGCATTTGGGGAAAAAGGGGCGTGAGGGAGGGGGGGGGG
>JAQQPU010014859.1:0-11157 GCA_029168905.1 Artemia sp. Kazakhstan ARC1039
TAAAACGTCGCATGACATAGAAGACGGCAATTTGATATTGTTCAAACGTCCCTCCAAATAAAATTTCATATTAATACTCTTTATCTGCTCTGGGAAAAAAAAATAAAACAACAAAAACATGATTTGAAAAGGATAGCCATCTCCTGTCATGATACACAACTCATTCCAATAGAAAGTCGTTTTTAGGAAATTTGTAGAAACAAGATTAACCTTTCGTTTATATCACGATAGAAATTACCTAACCTTACTTAGACCAGAATATAGAGCATTTTTTTTTTGGCTTCACTAATCTAATTTAGCAAAAGGGTGAATGCATGCACTTGACATGATTCAAAAGGGAGAACATTATATTTCCTTTGAGGAGAAAAAATCTTTCAATATCCCGCTGAGATATACTTTTACGCAGTGTTCGAAAATGGTGCATGTAGAAAAGGCCTATAAAAGTTGGAAGAAATTGATAGATATTTCTATATGATAGGTAGGAAAAAAATGCTTACATTTGCAAAGTCCGAGGGCAGTATTTGAATGCCCGAAGGCCCAGGCGAAACTTGTTGCACCATCGGTGGCGGGCTTTGTGTAGTCGGGACAGGTAGTCCATAGAAAGCAGCTGTCCATTTACTCTTTAGTTTTTGTCCTGATTGCATTGTTGTCTGCACAGATGGTTGCACTTGTTTTGGGGTCGAGCCAGCGTACTTAATAATGGATGGTCTTGTCTCGTCCACTCTCGCTTTCTTAACGGGTGGTGGCAACAGGCATTCTTCCCAATTTGCCTTAAAAAGAAGAGAAAAAGTTAGTATTGAAATAATTTGCCCCTTTTTTACAGAAAGAAAGTTAGTATCATCATCCATGTAATTTTGTCTAGAAGGGCATTTATCACTAAGAAAGCACAACGTAAAAAAATTTCGTGAAATATACTAATTGCATCCTTTTATGAATCTGAGAAAGAAGAATTACGGCTCACTGAGCCGTTCAAAAGCCGGCCTAGTTTGTATATTTATCACACCCCCAGAAAAACAGCCCACGGAAAATAACCCCCACGGAAAATATCCCTGAGAAAAGACATGGAAAAATATCCCCTCCCCCCACCGAAAGATATCGCATCCTTTTGAATCTGAGAATTACGGCTCACTGAGCCGTTCAAAAGCCGGCCTAGTTTGTATATTTATCACACCCCCCAGAAAAACAGCCCACGGAAAAACGTTCCACTGTACGCGCCTTGGCTTGTAAAAACAAGGGAAAAAAATTTAAAAGAAAACGGCTCCTTCAGGCGGGCGGTAGCTTTTTCACACTTTTACTACCGATAATTGCAGGACTTGTAAACAGTTTTCTCTAGTGAGAATGGCAAAACCATATAAATTGACACCATTTGAACTTGTCCTCTCGCCCATCGAACATTTTGAAGACAATCTAAGCAAATTCATTAACGATGAGAATATTGCCGATGACAAAAAACTGCTTTTACTTCAAGATGCATTGCGACGTGTGGACAAACATAAACCATATCGTGAACCACTAATGCTGGTAAATCATTTGGATTCACTGTATATTGATCTTGATTGACTGCAAAGTCAGGGTCACATTTTCTACAGTACAATGTAACTTCACTCTTGTCATATCTCTTTGTATAGTCAATGATACTATTTGCATTCATATTATGAAATTCACGAGTTTCAATCTGTCTATTTGAAGCAATATCACATACAATGTTTTCAAATGGTGAATCACATTCCGTCACAGCCAAATAAAAATCACTTGGTTTATAGTCATAGTAGGTGGTGTCATCACAACGATGACGTAGAAACCAGATTGTCTTGTTACCCCAACAGTTGAATCGTAGACCAGATTCCTCTTCCCAGAATAATTTAAATCCACGACGATACCAATCTCGTAGAAATAAACTAAAATCACGTTTAGGATTCTTTCCAATCATAGCGGGGTAAGTATTCTCCCACTGATCACATTTATCATAGTGACAATTGGAGCACAGGTGCCCTCTAGGATGAGAGTCACACACCTCCTCAAGACATGAATTACATCCTTTAATTTGTACTGCATAGCCTCTATGTAATTTACAAGGATTACATAATTTACACTTTTCACTATAGTCATCAATAATTGTACAATTCTCACATTGATTCCAACTGCCAAGAGTGTACATGCACAATGGACATATATAGAACATTTTTCGGTTTCCGATGTCAACTCACTCACAGCTAAAACGAAACTGATCCTCTTCGTTCGATAAATTCAATGAGAGGGAAATGGGGGAGAGAGGAGTAGCTCTGTGACGTTACCTCTTTCGAATGATGGGGGGAGCCATCTACATTGAATCCATTGGCAATATTTTCAAAAGTATATCCACAATATGATTCTGCTTTGTTCCAATTAATATATCAATAAATTGACTATAAGCATTTGAATCACATTTTAAAAGTTTCAGACAATAGTCCAATGGGGGAGAATCACTCCTCATTATATTTTCAAGTGTTCCCTGACAAGAGAATATCCTGCGTTTAAGAGATAACTCGAGAAAATCATCATCCAAAATCAAATGTTTTTCCATAAACACTAGATTTGATCTAATTCTCTCTTTCTCAAATTTATTCATTTTTCAATCCTTTCACTCTGACTGCTGACTCTATACTGACCCTGATTCGTTAGCCCTAACCAGAAAAGAAAGAAAACATTTTCGATTTCGAAACAATTTTATTGAATAATTAGAACAACATCAATAAAACAGAGCATATACAATTAACGATACTGTTTATTGTCTTCAATATGTTTCACCAATGCACTTAAAGCACATTGAAGTCTATTCACATATGCTATATCAACTTTAGCGGCGAAACATAATTGATCCTCCATTTTAAATTTGCTCAAGGATATCACATATCTTGCATATACTGCATCCCATTCCAGACAAAGCCGTGATCCTTTCGTGATTTCCACCGCAATGCTTGGTGCTCTTGTATTATTATCATCAACTCCACTATCAACTTCTAATAGGGTAAACATTCCACTAGTCATCATCAACACACAAATATATATCCAAATGAGTAAAGTCAAAACTGTTCTTCACACTCCTTTGAATTCTATTCACAGACTAATAAAACTATAGCAAAAATCCCTTCCTTATATCCCCTCCTCCGCTAATATGTAACAAGCCCTCTGATTGGCTGAGAAGGAAACACGTGATCTAACTGTTTCCGGGAAACTCATAACATTGAACAATTTTATCCACAACAACAAATACTATTTCTGGACACCATGACATTCGCCTCGACCAACAACAAGAAGGAAGTGTCATTGACCTGTCCCCATTAGATTCAATAATCCATGAACAGGACAAAGTTTCTGTTTTTCCATTCTCACTGACAAAAACCATAAAACATCAAATAAATCGATCAACACACATAACCGTCCATGAAAACAGACATAAATGTGACAAAGTTCCTGTTTTTCCAAGTGAGAAAATTCCTGTTTTTTCATTCTCAGTGAGAAAACCATAAACCACGTGGTAATGTCAGTATTAAACTAAATTGTAGATGGCAGCAGGGGTGAGGGATGGGAGTATAAGATAGCTTTCTACTGACAACTTTCGAGAAAGCCATTTAACCAAATAAAAGTAAAATGAATATGCGAATTTTGGTTAAATTGTTCATGTACGGTGAGCCAAAATAAAAACCTGCACTATTTCAAAAACGTTCAAAAATTAAATAAAAAACAGGTTTTTTTTAACTGAAAGTAAGGAACGACATTAAAACTTAAAACGAACAGAAATTATTCCGTATATGAAAGGGGCTGTCCCCTCCTAAACACCCCTCTCTTTACGCTAAAGTTTTTTATTGTTTGAAAAAAAAGTTGTGAGAAAGAGTCTAACTTTAGCGTAAAGAGCGAGGTGTTGAGGAGGGGACAACCCCTTTCATATACTGAGTAATTTCTGTTCGTTTTAAGTTTTAATGTCGCTCCTTACTTTCAGTTAAAAACCTTTTTTTTTGTCATTAGGATTGAGCATCAGAGAAACAGGTTCTACTTAGATCAAGAATATTAAGTCGTGGCTATACCATACAAGTACCTTAGTTTTTCATTGATATCAGTTTATCTTGGCAATTTTCATTTTGCAATCCATAAAATTTTGTTGACAATGAATGCTACTTCAGCCGTAATTGTTTGTGGATATAATTTAAGAATACGATTTTAACTTACATTTAAGCTACTGTAACAAATTGTTGGTTTTTAAAAATTGGCGCGCGGAGCAAAGATTTTTGGGACCTGAAGCAAGGGCAGAAAACCGGGGAGGATACCCGGTTTGAATCCGTCTGATTTTCTTTCGACTCGTACAAAAGTAACAAAGTATCTGTAAGAAAATTTTTGTTGTGTTTGCTATGGTGTTTTGTACCCCCTCCCCCCCAAAAAAAATCCTGGATATGGCTCTGCCTGGAGCCTTCTAGTGACAACCTTCTTGAGCCTTATTGTCCTTGAGATAGAGGTTCGAATATTAAAAAGAAACTATTCAATATGAAAATTACTAATTTAAACGTCTCTTTGCAGCGGTGCCAATTCTAGGGGGGGGAGAGCAGTTATCAAAATAAAGGCTGTCCACATTTGTCGTTTCTTTCTAATTTTATCAACAAAAATACCCAATAAAAGTTCTGTGAAAATGCCATCAAAAATTTGTTTTTCCAATTTTAGGGGAGGAGGAGCAAAATCTAGGGAGAACATACCCTCCTCCCCCTCCAAATTGATGCCACTGTTGTTTTGTTACTCGGGTGTTTGCAAATATAGCCTTATTAACAGTTGCTTTCTCGTCCGAGTGATTTAATTGTAAAAATGAGATATTGACGCGAAGTCCCCCCCTCCCAGAACATGCAGGTTTTCTGGATTCATTTTAATGACAATTTCTTTTACTCTATTAATGGCTCGTACTAGACTAAAAAAGGCTACAAAACAGAAAGCCAGTTGGATTTATTGGCTTTGATTATTAGTTTTTTCTTCCCCCTTCCAGTTAATGACTGAGAAGAAATTCAGTTAATTTTTCTTCTTTTTCCAGTAAAAAAGACAAATTTTCCTTTCTATTCAAATGTGAGCATCGTGTCAGGGCAACCGAATCGTGATGACCCCATAATAGATTAATCTCATAATAGTCACCAACAGAGTATTCCTGGAAAGTAATTGCAATTATTCGGATTTCTGGAAGAAATTGCTGGGCGAGGACCTTCTGTGGCTGACAGAACACGGAACTTTGGCTTTAGTTACTAACTGGACATCCTCAGTTTTACGATCAGAGATATTAAAGTGCATATTAAATCACATCCTTTTGGCAAGGAATGTAAAGTGTGCCATCTACAAGTATGTGGAATAGATAATGGATATTTAATGAGGTACTTGCCTTTGTTTGGAGTCAGTGTCCCCTTAATTGTGTAGGTATGGGCTAGACACACTTCTTGCCCAGGTTGAGGCTCTTCAAATTTATTATAAATTTTCAATGGCATAATAAATTCACCCCCCCCCCAAGATTGATCCAAGGAACTACAGTAAAAATTAAAGATTAAGCCTTAAATTATACACTTTTCAGAATCTAGATCCCCTTAAATGAAGTAATAAGATCTCCCTCCTACCCCAAAATTTTGGCTCAGCGCACTTAAGTTATAAGCTATAGAGGAAATTAAAAAAAGTCAATGAAAGTACAGAGTGAGGCTAAAACTTAAAATAAACCAAATTATCGTATGTATGTAAGTATTTCCAAAAAAAGCTGTCAGGCCACAGGAAAAAAGACAAACCAGAAGAACACGAATAAATTTAAAAGAAAAAACGTACTTATAAATGAATTTTCACGAAATCATTTATAAAAAGATACATCTTTCACGACATAGGCTACTTCCCTTCATCAACATACTTAGCCAGATTTCTTAATGTCATTTTAACTCGTGATCCCGCAATCCCTTCGACCCACCTTCTATATGTCAACACTAACGACAAACACTGAATTCTCAGATCCGTCAATTTCTTAAAATTCCCTAAAAAATGAAAATATCCACATCATCTTCCCACACATCGGACAAGGGACTGGGTTAGTGCTATATCCCGTAAATTTCCTCTCTCTTTCCCCAATATCAATCGACCCTCCCCTTAAGTTCAAAATCCATTTTATTTCTTCTCCTTTCAACCCCATCTTTAAATAAACTTCTTCACCCCACGTGTCCTTCACCGTACTATACAGACTCAGAGATCCTGAGTCATCCTTTCACCCCCAAACTTTAAATAAACTTCTTCACCCCACGTGTCCTTCGCCGTACTATACAGACTCAGAGATCCCGAGGCCTGCTTCCGAGCCTGCCACTGCTGTATTCCTTGCTTGTGTAACCTTTCTTTTACCTTATCAACCACTATATCCGAATTCAATTCCTTACCTTCAGTCCAAAAATATGAATATCCTACTTAGTCTAAAATTTTCTTAATTTCCTGCGGCCATCCTACCTCAATCTTATCCTCCAACAAACTAAATACGCTTCTTTCGCTAGCCCATTTTTACTTCTTAAAATTTGTATCCAAAACTTCACCATTCTTATTAACCTATCTTTTCTTAACCTACTTAGTCCCAAATCCCCCTCCAGTACAACACTGTGGGTTTATTTATGGGCCCTAAAAACTCGCTTAAATTAATTTCTTTGCATTCTTGCCATCTCCTCACTTTCTCTAAAACCCCACTGCTCACACCCGTAATGCATAACCGGAAGGAGTTTAGTCCTAAATAAATATTTATGCATTGCGAAATCCCTAATCTTTCCAACCTCACTTTTAAAAATTAAATTCATACACAGATTTCCATTTTGTACTCTATGCTTAACCTCCTGTGCATACTTACCATTCCAAAAAAACTTAATCCCTAAATACAAGAATCCTTTTTAATCTCTATAAAATCACCTTTAAAACTAAATTCATCATCTTTATTCAATGTCCCACCTTTCCTAAAAACTACAATTACCCTTTTCTTCTTACTTAATTCTAATCCTTTCATATCCAAATACTCCTCTGTTGTGTTCAATAATATTTGCATATCTTTTGCCGATTGTGCTATGAGAGCAATATCATCAGCAAACAAAAGCATGCATATTTTCGAAACACTTGTCAATACTTCATTAGGGCTTTTCTCCTTGAAGAAATAAACTGTATCATTAATGTATACGTTGAACAAAATCGGTGGCAGTGGGCACCCCTGTTTTGAACCTATTCACGTCAAAATTCTCCCGGATACCTTACCCAGCATTCTAACAACTAGGCCTAAGGAACTGTATATTCCTAAAATTAATCTAGGAAAGTTTACAAGCAGTCCTATGTCCAAAAGTCGCTTAACTACCAAAGCTCTTATCACATTATCAAAAGCCCCTCTTACTTCCAGGGACGCTACGTAATTCCTACCCCCTCTTTTCATGATTCCTTTTATAACTATACTATGCAAAATAAAAAACCTGCTCTATTGTACCCCCTTCTTTCCTAAACTAATTTCCTAATTTCCCTAATTCTTCTAGCGATTTTTTTAGCCGACTATCTACTTTCTTACAAATAATATTACTAACTATGGGAGAAATCTGGATAAGTCGGTAATTCGAGAATTCTTTGCTGTTGCATTTTTTATATAATGGTACATATGTTGTCCATCTATTGGCTAGCTGCACAATAAAAATATGTGGCTGAAAACGACAGTTAAAACTGGTATGCATACTTCTTTTGCCTTTTTCCATACTCGTAGTGGAACTCCGTCTCGACCTGTAGCTTTTTCTTTAGCTGATTTCATAGCCTCCCATATCTCCTTTTCCGAAACTGGTGCTATCAATTTCGTATCTCCTTCTGTCAGGGTTCTAAAAGGTATAATTTCTGGTAAAATGTTTTGGAGATCTTCTTCCATTCGATTTCCGTTTACCGATTGTGTCCTGAGGCGCTGTTCCCACTGTTCAGGTTCCTAAGAACGTGTCTGGTGTGCCTCTCCCTTCAGCGACCTATGCACAGCTTTCCAGAATCTTTTTCTCTGGAGCTTTTAATAAGTGCTTTTTCTTTTTTCGGTGCTTCGCATTGTTTTTTCTCTCTTATCATCTTCTTATACCGCTTTGCATTCTCTCTGTAAATTCTTAAAGTATTCTCTATTCCTTGCGGTTGGGATGAATGTACTTTTCTCAGGTTCTCTTGTACAATCAGTTGAAGACCCTCACACTCGTAATCAAAATCGACATTACGTCGATTTCTTCTCTTTCCGTAGTTCGCATATCTGCCTCAGCAATTCTTCTAAATCGCATACTGCTTCACTTACTTTGCCTACTTCAACCTAACTCAATAATCCTCTCCATCTCTTTCTCTAAATTTTCGTTTCCTACATTAACCTTAAATAAATCTTCATCATAAATATCTACTGTTCTCTCTATTTTATATTTTTTCTTAATTGTGGTATACTTTTTTCCGAAACCTTTTCTATAATCTTGTTGTTCCATCGGCGATCTTCCACTCTGATCTCTAACAGCAATGGCAAATGGTCGGAGCCAACTATCTCCAGAACCTTAAAATCCGCACAGCACGACAAAGAACAACCATTTACTAAAGTATAATCAATTAAACTTGGATTCTTACCCGACAAACATGTAAACTCTTCTATCCCCTTCTGCTTTGCAACCCTCCCATTAACCATAATCAAACCATACTCACCACAAAATGCAAAAACTTACTTCCCCAAGTGTTCTTTCTCCTTCCCTTGTCCTTTCTATGCCTTCCCCTTAATTTCCCCCAACTTTCTTCCTTTTTAATTGAAGGATTTGCAAAATTAAAACCATCACAAGCATCACGTTGTATAAAAAATCGGCCGTGTGCGCATGTTTGCAGAGAGCTGTTACTTGCCACTCTTACAGTGCACCATTACTCTCCGGATTCTGGAAAGCATTTTAGAGCACAAAAAATAAAGCCAGTTCGTAATTGCAAGTGTTTTATCGAGGTCTTTCAAAACATTTGGGCAGACAATTTTACTGTTTAAAGCTAATTCAACTAAATAGATACTTTTATTCTTAAAGCAACTTGATGAATTATTTCTGTAATTAAATAAAAAAAACAAGTTTTTTTTTAAACTGAAAGTAAGGAGCGACATTAAAATTCAAAACGAACAGAAACTGTCCGTATATAAAAGCGGCTGTCCCCTCCTCAACGCCTCGGTCTTTACGCTAAAGCTTTTTATTGTTTAAAAAAATAGAGTTGTGAGAAAGAGTCAAACTCTCTTTGTCATTGCAAAATTATGTCATTGGGTTTAAAAACCCGCCCCCTCTCAAATCCCTCAGGGCAAGAGTTGTAAGTTACGCCCCGGGGTCATATAAGGTTCTTATGGAAAAGGTGGTCATATAAACTTTGGCGGGGGCTCATTGGGTTGCAAATCAGAAGTTCTAGTTCCCTTTCTAAAAAAAAACAAAGCGACCAGATGGCAACTAGCCCCCTCCATCACATCCTATTTTCTTCAAATACATTCTATAGAAATTTGAGATAGCCATTTGTTCAACTAATAGTCGAAAGATCACATAACAAGGCCTCCAGGGCTGACAAAATCCCCTCCAGAGTCTGGGGACAAGGGTTGTAAGTTATGCCCCGGGAGCAAATAAGGTTTTTATCGAAGGGGTGGTCGTGTGAACTTTCGATGAGGCTCATTTGATTGGAAATGTAAAGTTCTAGTTTCTTTTTAAGAGTAGAAAGTTATGGAGGGCAACAACCCCCCCCCCTTCTCCAACCACATCCGATCGAAAAAGATAGTCCCTCTGTCCACAATAGTTCGAAGAGCATACAATAATTCCTTCGGGGTGGGCACAACCCCCTAGAGCTCAGGGACAAGGGTTTTAAGTTATGTCCCGGAGCATATAAAGTTCTTATGCACCGGATGGTCGCATAAACTTCGGATTGGATAGGGCTCAATTAATTGGAATTTGGAAGTCCTAGTGCCCTTTTGAAGAGTCAAAAAGTGAATTGAGGGCAACCAGCCCCTTCCCCAAGCCTATCATTCACCAGAACACATCCCATCAAAATTTTAAGACAGCGGTTTTGTTCAGCATTATTGTAAGGTCCACTAATTATGTCTTTGGGGATGTCAACCTCTCCATAGTCCTCAGGGCAAGGGCTATAAGTTAAAGAAATTCCTTCATTGTTGCATATACTATATGCTATATATCATAAGCAGTGCGGTAGCGCTGCCAAAGTAAAGAACGATGCGGGCACAATGTAATTATTTATTTTTATTTTTTCTTCTTCTTTCTTCTCCATACTCGGGCACTTCGTATCGAAGGAGTTGTCGTAGAAACTTCGAAAAGGGCTCATTCGATTGAAAATTGGAGTAGCTAGTGCCCTTTTTAATAGTCGAAAGTGATTGGAGGGCAACTAGCCCCCCCCCCCACGCCCATCATTCACAATGTATCGTTTATTATTTTTTCCTTTAGAGCGGGGCACATCACATGGAAGAGGTCGTCGTAGAAACTTCAAAAGGGGCTCATTCGATTGGAAATTGAGAGTTCTAGTGCCCTTTTTAATAGTCGAAAGTGATTGGAGGGCAAATAGCCCCCCCACGCCCATCATTCCCCCAAACACATCCAATAAAAATTTTGAGATAGCCTCTTTGTTCAGCGCAGTTGATTTCCAGATAGAAAATATGTTTTGAGGAGGACACTCCCCCACAACCCTCAGGGCAAGGGTTTTAACTTATGCCCTGGGGGCATATAAGGTTTTTATAGAAGGCATTGTCGTAGAAACTTCAAAAAAGGCTCATTCGATTGGAAATTCAAAGGGCTAGTGCCCTTTTTAATAGTCGAAAGTGATTGGAGGGCAACTAGCCCCCCAACGTCCATGATTCCCCCAAAAACATCCAATAAAAATTTTGACATAGCCATTTTGTTCACCGTAGTTGGTTTCCAGATAGAAAATCTGGTTGTAAGTTATGCCCTGGGGACACATAAGTTTAATATGGAAAGTTGTGGTATAAATCATAGGCAGCGCGATCGCGCTGCCTAAGTAAAGAACGGGGAAACTCAAAAACGAGACAAGAAACGTGGACTAAGTAAAGAGGAGGACACTCCCCCACAACCCTCAGGGCAAGGGTTTTAAGTTATGCCATGGGGGCATATAAGAACGATGTTGGCAAAATGC
>JAQQPU010014860.1:0-21651 GCA_029168905.1 Artemia sp. Kazakhstan ARC1039
ATATTGCATTTAAAGCATCTTGTAGCCTATGTATATGCATCATATTAACTTTTGCTGCAAAGCATAACTGTTCGTCAAACTCGAATTGGCTCAATGATATCATATATCTTGCGAAAATCTCATCCCATTCAAGGGTTAGCCGACCTAAAATTCCATGAAAAAACAAACACATACAAGGAATGTGATTGAGATGCCAACTTAATCGTCACCAAGATCACGTCATTTGTATAGTTATTTCGCCTCTTCAAAATATTTCGTGTTTTTAAATTTAATGGGTAAATGGGCAAATTTTGAACATTTATTTAGCATTAAAATGACTTTCCTGTAACGTTTTTGCTGTTTTCAGGATTCCATTTTTTCGAGTTTTACTTTTCATTGTCATGAGTATTTATGGCTCTTTACTTACTATTGGTTACCGTGAAAAGCTTTACATAGCACCTAGACGAAAGAAAATCTGGTAGGAGTTTTTGATCAAATAAGGTCGCCAGATCAACGGCTAAAAGAACATACTTTTTGATTTTTCGGTTAAACATCCTGCCAGAGGTGTTTCCTGCCAGTCAATCGGCTTCTTTAAATGTTTTCCGCTTGTCTTCTTGATGTCCTTTTGAACCCCTTTTATATCATCTCTATGAAAACTATCTCCTATTATTTATGCTCCAGTAAAAACTCACTTCAATAAAAATGAGAAGCTACTGTGAAGATACAATAATGAGAAATTTTTATACATTTTTTTTTTTACAGTTTACGAACGGATGTTGATGCAGTGCCTAGGTCAGTAAACCCATATCCCATGATAACACGATAATTGAAGGATGGATCTTTGCTTACCATTTTACATACTTTTTTTCCAATATAATCCTGCCTAGCATAAACCAAGAAGAGGAATAAGTTCTATTGCCCTAGTCTGGTAACCATGACCAACAGCCATAGCAAGATGAGAAGCTGAGCCAATTATTTTGATCATTTTTATGAGTTAAAACGTTTTTTAAACACTGTGCATGTTTCGCTGTCTAGTCGAATTCATCCTATCCGTCCCTATCTCCCCCCCCTCCCCAATAAATATACCCGAAAGTGTATCCCAAAATAAATTTTCAAGTCCATTCTGTGCTGTCAAAGCATCTTAAGCTTTTTCACTTATGTTCTTTAAGTTTTACAAGCCTCAAATAGTTATTGGTTTGATAATAACGAGGGTGATAACTGAGTAAATTCTTATATAAATAGAAATTGCTGAAACGAGAATATTTTATGCAATGAAGTTTCTCTTAAAATATTTATAAGAAATTATTCAAGTATAAGCAATGTATCCAACAGTGATAAAGGTTTTTCTTTACTAGAATTATTCAATTTGGTTGAACAATTATGGAATCAATTCCTTGGGGGAAAGCCAACAGGGCTATTTTGTGTTCTGAAAATATAAAAATGGCACATAGTTTATAAAGTTATGGTGAAAAAAATAAATTTGCAATGTCTAAGCTCTTATGGGGTCTTAAAAGATCATTTTTGGTTTAAGGTAAAAAAACTAAAAAACAGTGTACTTTTTAAACAAAGCAATTTACATTTTTATATTTACAATAGCTTGTATCTCCAGTGCAAGAAGTAAACAAGTGATCCTATTCAAGTCTTCATTCCATCAACATATTAAAATCATTAGCCTCAATTCACAGAAACTAGAGGATAGGGTTAAAATACAATTTCCTAATTATATAGGGGATTTATCCGCTCCCCCTAGATTACCAGGCTAATCTGGTATTTTGGTGATGCTTTAGTCATCTTACTAATCTGAAAAAAATATTTAATGCCCCCTAACTATTTCTATTGTTTAAACTTGTCTTTGTACTGTATCCTTCCTTAGAAAGTTTTGTAAGATATAAACATTAAAAATGCATCGAACTTAAAAAACACACTCAACTTTTGAGTCATAGTATCGAAATAGATGTCTTAAAGTTCTAAATTTTTTCAATTTCCGATCATTTGATTTGTAAGTTTCAAAAACCTGTTTTTAGTGTCATTTTTTTTATAGAGCACAAACACATTCTCTGTAAATTTCACCAAAGCTTCGGTCTTTTTTATTATAACCATCTAGAAAACCCAATCCCCCTCCCCCCCCCATTTGAAATCTGTTCGTAAATTAAACTATTATGTTTTGGCTTCATTTGGGAAAAATTCGTACCTTGGTAATTTTTTTTCCTTTTTAAGTTTATTCACAGTATATGCTTTTAGAAACCCTTTATGGGTACAATTACGAGCTACCCCACAGATTTTTTGAATAAATTTTAAATTATTTAAATTGCTTGTTATCAACGAAACTAATGGGGTTGGGGTTTTCATAAAGGGTTCCAGTAGAGGGCCTGAGCTTCTCCTTTTTTATAATGTGGGGTGTTGGCGCTTAGACTATAAAGTGTGCAATAAATTCTAATATACAAACGCAACTTTTGCAAAATGTAGGTGAGCAGAGTCTTTCCAATCAATGATTTTATACAAAATTGAAAGTAAAGTAAAAATCCCTGCCTCTCAGAGATCTAACTTTTCTTTCATTTTTATTCCGGCTTCAGCCCCCATTATAATAATCATAGTGTAATCCCCGCCCTGGATAGGCGTGGTAAAATATTGGTAATTTCTTTGTTTATTTTTTACATTATAAATATATCTTGAAAACCTATAATGTATATAACTAAGAATTAAGCTACTTACTTTATTTGAATTTTATTTGAATTTACTTTATTTGAATTATTTTTTATTTGAATGTTTTAATATTTAAATTGTTGGTATACAATAAATGTTAGAAAATGTGATCCTAACTTTGCACTACAAGATCAATACATAGTGAATCCAAATGATCTGCCACCATTAGTATCTGTCGCTGACTACCTGTACGTGGAAGAAGTAATCTAAAGAAAGTGAAAAAAGTTGTTTTTAATATGTACTTTTTAATTAATAAACATATTTACAAATATTGTTGGAACACTTTATTCTTAGGGCACTGAAATCAATATTATAAAGGTGGGAAAGTGTATGTTCCACTAAAAAGTCATTCAGATTAGAGCTGTCTACGTAAACGTTGAGAAATTCACTGTAAGTATAGCCACGCCATCGGAAGACGAAAATTAATAGTGCATGAAACCAACAGCTTTTAGTCGTCAAATCCTGTACTCTTTTCTGGTTTGAATAATAGATTTCCCACTGATTAAAAAAGCTGTTGATATGTGGAGTGTAAAATATATATGGTTGGCCTAGAGCAGTGGTTCCAACAAATTTTGGGCCATTCCCCACCTAGGTATTTCTAAAGTCTGCATGTCCCCTCGTAATTTTTATTTTTTGTTATTCAGAATTTTAATTGTATTCACCTTAAAAAAGCTTAATTATTTAATATGTATTGTGTATTTTCGCTTGTATTATTTACCCCGTGCCTCTGTTTTTTCAGAGCCTTTGAATAGCACTGTTACTTTTTTTAATGTTACAATTTACATTTCTTTTTCAATGACTTCATTTTGAAATGTTACTTGTGTCCTCAACCTTAAGAACCCTATATGTACTTATAGAGGATAACCTTGTTTTTAAATGTATAAAACAATTCCTCTCCTCTTGCTCTCTGTCATAGTTTCTGACTAGGGTTCAGTCAAAAAGTAGGTGTCAGATCTTGTCAGTTTATGTTGATTATTGTTGTGAATCCATAATCAAATAATGAGTAAAAAGCGAATATAAGCTTAGGACTGTTTGGTTGGGAAAATCTGGAATAGCAATGAAGAAACTTCAGTGCAAGAAACTGGCAATAATATCAGTGCTCAAATTTTCGGGCTACTAGACGTGATTTACCCTACCTGTGGCAATATTTCAAAAACAAGTGAACGCTAAATGACCCAGGTCACCATGAAGGAGTGGTCGGGATTCCTGAACCAGTTACAGGTTTCAGTAGCAGTCGAGAATATCTCTACTACGCCTTCTGACAAACCAACTAACCCTATTCTTGAGAGACATCCGGCATCCACTTCTAACGGAAGAAAATTCAGTGCGCATTATTTTAAGACTTAAGAACGGATGGAAATTCAGATTTTGTGGTTTGGTTTTGCTTGCTGCCATCTATCTAATGGGGCTCTAAAGGACCAGGAAAATACTAGAAAAGGGGTTTTCATCGAGACAGAATATTGTAATTGTTTAAACATTTCAGGTTTATTGAAGCAAAACGATGCTAGTGAAAGATACAGGAATTGTGTGTCAGCATGGGTGAAAGTAAAGATAATTAGTACTGATGCTTTGAGATTTGTAGTGAATGGCCTAAGTCAGTCCAGGTTCTGACATTATTTCCACTAGCTTTCAGTTTTTTCACCGCCAGAGCACCAGAACTCATAGCCTGTTGGTTTCATACATGAAGTACTTCCGAAGTTAGAGAGTCTGTTATATCAGGTGTATCAGCAAGTAGCTTTCGCCAAATGAAATTAGTCGAAGTAAGTGTGAAATTTATGTCCACCTTAATTTTCGGGGGTAATAATTGGGTTATGTTAAATATCTTATGGTTTATTTTCCAACTAAATGTAATTCTCTAGTTGTCGCCTCTCTAATAATTTTTGTAGAGTCAGTTTCCCTTTTATATTCACATCCATTGACTGAACCCCTCAATTTATTATAGAACTTTGGAGTCATCAACATGAATTGTATGTAGTTCATATAGTTTGAGGTTTTGTTGCTAGTGATCACTAATTCTACATTTACATAGACACTTATTTATCTAAATAAAATATGTTATACACTATTTTCACAGGATAGTCCTTCAGTAGGACTTGGCTTTTTATTGTTAGATATCTTGACTGCCATATGCAAATCTGTAAATCTGGAAGACAAATCCACGAAATTATCTTCATTGGTATAAATTTGAAAATTATTTTTTTCATAGAAAGTTTGTTGCGGGTAGATTAGTTCACAGTAACCATGTTTTACACTCACACCAACATTTTCTAATTGAAAAGATTTAAAAACGAAACTATTGACGGATGTGATTCCCTGTGTGGTAGATACGATATCTCTCTGAAAAATTTTAGGAGAAGAAATCCTTTTTCGATTTAACAATTTTCTTTCTTTGTTTCTTTTGTTTTTTCTTTGACAGGAGCGATGTCTTTTGTTTATGAACTGAGTAGAGGCTGATGAGTGAGGTGACGTTTCTCAAGCCTTTTAAACTTTTCCCACTTTTTCAAAATTCCAATCGCTTGCCTTCCGAACGAGCAACGGACCTGAGATTGTCCGAAACCCTTTCTTCAGAATCTTTGTCAGAGCCCCAACTATGTAGTGTAGGAGATGAAAAATCCTCGCCAGCCGGCACAATGTGTCTTTTAACCAATGGTAGTGCTGAACAAAAAAGCTTAGAAAACCAACTGCCAAGACCATAGATTTACCTTGATGAGCGATCTTTCTAATAGTCCATTCCATGACCAAATTGTCATGGCCTAAGAGCAGCAACATAGCGATCAGTATCAGGATAAACTAATGCAATTTTTATATGAGACATATCGTGGAATGGTTCGAAAATGACATGTAGTCACAGCTAAACCCTTTGCTAATGCTAAAGGATCAACTAATTCAGTTCTTGATGTTAACTAGCACAGTTCCAAAAGAGAATTATTTATAGGGGTATATTGAAGATGCTTTATATTGTAATAATAAATGAGATCTTGACTGGTTTTTCGTTCAATAACACGTAGGAGGGGAACGTCACTATTACGAATTTTCGATGTTTCAACGAAAGGAGTGTAAATAAATATACAACCTTCCGAGGAGAAGCCAGGTGCGTAGTCGGCAAAAATGACACGATCCGTCCCACTGGTGTTTCAACCACTTCTACCATTGATTATATTTTGTTTAATACCAAGAATATCTCTCAGATTATCGTTGGAAATATTCTTCTCATTAGCAATGGGGGAACTAATGTAAATTTTTCCCTGTCCCAATGCATAGCTTAATTGTAAGGCATCCTTCTGACGACCGGAGACTCTTCCATTGATTGCACGATACTAATCATCCATGCTACCAAATTCTTTGCATGATAGTTTAACAAAAGGGTATTCACCAGAGTTAAGTGATTCTATCCATTCCTAAGTAAGAATTGGCCAATCCTTTGGTCTAACCTTTATGTCAAATGTGGGATTTTTTTTCAGGATATCACATGTATTTTTGAGAAGTCAATCGCTAAGAGTAACTTGATATTCCCAATCGAATTTGATGGTGGGAGAGGTTTTGTCCAAAAGTCATTTGTTTTATACAAAACAATATAGAAAGGGTCAGAGACATTGAAGACGAATGTCACATAGAACTCATTTGGCATTGCATATGTCTTCACCTTCTAGCCAACGATCAAAAATAGAGTTATATACTAGCCAACAAAAAACGAACTGTCTCTTGCTCCTGTGTGTTCGAATCTTTCATAACTTTTCAATTGATTTATTACACTATTATTTTGAAATTTTTGAAGTTTATAGTCACAAAAAAAACACAGATAATCTCTTTATCTTTGATTTTCTCTCGTAGACGATACGTTAAAGGTTTATTGTCTAGTACCTTTGACAATTAAAAAGTTCTTTGGACAACAGGTAATTCCCCTTTTCAAAGACATTAATAGTTCGATTAATTAGAACTGCATCATTAACAGAGGATTTCTTCTTCTTCTTTCCTTTAACATTAATTTCATTGGAATATTGTTTAAGAAAAGTGACAAGTGTATCGTCGTCACCTCCCCGATGAAGTTCCTGAGGGGTAACGTTGGACAAAGATCAATTGGTAATCTGATTGGAAATATGCATGATTTTATCTAAATCATGAATAAAAGCAGCAGTAATTTTTCAATGTACAATATCTTGAAATTACAAATCGTATAGTTCTTATCAGTTACTCTGCCAATGCAGTCTATATTAAACTATGACTACGATAGACGTTATGACAGTATTATGTTTCAACAATACTTTCTTTAAATGTTGGTGGATTAACTAGTGTTGGTGAATGTCGCCGTGGATTAACTAATTCACTAAATCAGTCCTTCTAGACTTTTAGTAACTTCATCATCTCTCTTTGACCGCCGTGGATTAACACATGAATAGGGACTAAAGACACTGACAACAAGTAAGATATATTTCTACGGTCCATTGTGACGTCTTTGAATCTCACCTAGAATCAAAAGATCTGCTGTCGTTATTTGCAACGGGAAAAAAACTTTAATTTTTCTATAATGATTACAACAACCCGTATGATTTCGATATAGACTGTAACTCAATTCATTCTGTAGATACTCTCTCAGTAGCCCCTTTTGAAATCTGGTGATTTGAAAAAGAGTGGTAGGAGAAGAGACCCACTTCACCAATAATCTCATACAAACGTTTCAAAGCTTCAACCGTTTTGAACGCAAACGATATCAAATAAAGTAGATTGTAAATCAAACCATGAATTACAATCTGATTCCTTTTACTATCAATTTGAACGTGGTCACTTTCTATCAGATATATCAAGAGTCATTACATTGCTCACTGTATGATTGGGGCAATGGGTCTCCAACACTTGACAAAATATTTGACAATGTTGAATCTTTTTCTTTTCGTCGTGTTCTTTCTGTTGTTTCAGAATCTTCAGTAGTTTTTTTTTATTGATAGGGTTTATATTTGTCCACTTGTCGGAGGCTATTTTGAAAAATACGTAGTGTTTCGTCGTCGGCAATATTCTAATCATTAATGAATTTACTAAAATTGTCCTCAAAGGGTTCCATTGGTGAAAGGACGAGCTCTATTGGTTTCAATTTGTAGGGTTTATCCATCTTTTGAAGAAAAATATTACAAGTTCTGTGATTATTGGCTGTAAAAGTTGAAACGACCGCTCGGAGAAGATGTTTTTCTATTTTATTTTAAATCCTTTCCCTTATTTTTGCCTGCTATTAGGGCACGTAAAATGAAACGATGCTGCTTTGCCTGTTGCTAAACTACTTCTTGCACTTGAACATTGCCCTCAGTTAAATTTGAGCCGAGCTCTGATATGACATTACTGAATATTTTTTCAACACCATGTTTGAGTATGGATTTCCTAAGTGCAGGATTTGAATTGCCTAGGACGGAAAATAAATGTCTATTTTCATATAGATTTTTCAGTGTCATATAGATTTATATGAAATCATATAGATTTTTTCAGTTTTTATTGTTAATTGGCAGATTTAATTTCAATGTCAAAAATATCTTTGACTACCCGCAAATCTTCAGGTGTGTTATGGTTAAGATTCAGTAGAAGGACCCATAGGGCTTATTTGTAGCCTGATTGTGTACCGATAGTAGAAATTTTGGTGCCCCAGGATACATTTTTTTTGTTGAGAGTTGTGAGAGAACTCGAATAATGAAAAACCCTTTAGATGATATAGTAAGTACAATTCAAAGCAAGTGTTCTCATAAATTTGCTATGATGAAAGAGATTGTGAAGCGTAAGTGTTACGGATCTTGTATCATGATGAGGGTGGACGGTAAACATTTTGAGCTTCTCCCGAGAACATTGTTCAGTCTGTTCAGCTAAATCATTAATAATCAACCAAGCACATGGTTCAATATTATTAAGCACGTCATGTCCTTGAAAGAATTTTATGTCTGGTGCGATAGTCGTTAGTTTATCATAGGACTCTTGCCAAATACTATAATAATAGTAAATTTTTTTCCAAAAATATCTGATTACGATTTTGAATTATATTCGTTAAAAGAGTCTTTTTGCACGACACTGAAGGGCCGCAAAGAAACGATTCGATTAAAGTTTTAAATTAATACATGCTACTCTTTTTGTCGTTTTCGACGCCAACAGTTAGAATATAACTAACTGTAAAATGTAATTTTCTATTCGATAATAATAATTTCCATTTAAGTCCTACTACCGCTATTTTCAAGAAAATTAGAATAATACATATTTTTCATTTATAATAAATCCATAAAAATAAAAAAAATAAAAATACTTTGAAAATATTTTAATCAACACGTTTTTCTATAATGAATGCATTTGGAAAAAAAACTTTCGAACACATAGTTTAAAATACTTAGGAAAGGTTCCTCCCTCCTCCCCCCCTAAGAGGGCATAGCGGCCACCGATGGAGGCTGGAGGCCCAACCGCGGATTTGGCACAAAAATATTATGTCATTTAACTTTTACATTTACAAACATTTAAAAAACATTACATTTACATACTTGTATTTGAAAAAGTAAAAAACATTGTATAAACAACAAAATGGCTATATCAAAATGTTGATCGTAAGTGTTTGGAAAAATGATTGGCGTCGAGTTTGCTCTCCAATTGCTTTTGACTATTAAAAAGGGCACAAGCCCTCGCAAGTTACAATTGAATGAGCCCTTTTTAAGTTTCTACGACAGCACTTTCTATAAGAACCTTATATGCCCCCAGGGTGTAACTTAAAGGTTTTGCCCTCAGGGCTGTGGGGGGCGAGGGTTGTCATCCTCAAAGATATAATTTCCGGACCTTTAAACTACTTTGAACCAAATGCCTATCTCACAATTTTTATTGGATGTGTTTGGGGAAATGGTAGGCTTGAGAGAAGGAAAAGTTGCCCTCCAATCACTTTCGACTATTAAAAAGGGCACTAGACCTTTCAATTTCCAATGAAATCAGCTCTTTTTGAAGTTTCTACGACAGTGCATACTGTAAAAACCTGATATGCCCCCAAGGTAAAACTCACAACCCTTGCCCTGTGGGCTGTCTCTGAAATTTCATCCTCAAAGGCATAATTTTAGGACATTTCAACTAAGCAACAAAATGGCTATCCCAAAATTTTGATTGGATTGGTTGGGGAAATGGTGGGCGTGGAAGGGGTGTTAGTTACCTTTCAATCACTTTTGGCTATTAATAAGGGCCAAGCGCTTCTAATTTCCAATCGAGTGAGCCCTTTTCCAAGTTTTTACGACAACTCCTTTGATACGAAGGGCAGTGGTATAAAAGAAAAAAAACACAAAAATACATTTTGCCAACATCGTTCTTTACTTAGGCGGCACCATTGCGCTGCCTATGATAACCTTTTTTTCAATAAAAGGACCTCTACTAAAAATAATACCTTTCCAAAAGAAATCCCTGTGCATTAGCTTGGATTAGCCTATAGTTTTTTGTGGCTTTCTGATTTAGTATATTCAACTTTACGAGATGCATAATGAAGGCACAGTATTATGCACACCGTTGGTTAATATCAAACATTTCGTGGTAACGAACTGTAAGTAAAGAGCGACCGGCTGAATAGTAACCGAAACTCTAAAAAACGGAATTTTGATACCACCATATACATCAAAAGAATCAGATTTCTATGATGATTTTAAATATAAAAGTTTCATGAAGTTTGGTCTTTCCCATCAGTATTAAGCAGGTATAAGGTTTCAATCCTACGCCTGAGGCATGGACATGTGTGCAGTTTCAAGGGTACATGGCATAGTTTATTCATTCATCTATTACTATGAACTATACATATTTCAACAGACAGGTTTCTGCGGGACCACATATTTTCTGAACTATTGCCTTTAGTCAAGACTGGTTTACTTAGAAATGCGTCGCTGGTACTTAAAGAATGGAATGCTACAGTCAGAATTGTTGCTTTTTCGTCCAGTGTCGTTTACATTAATAGTGGTATCTAATAATGATAAAACGTTATAACATTTGCGTAAACTAACTCAATTTGCGAAAAAGGAATAACATTCGCAAAACTATGCAATGAATGATCTTAATTGGTGATCGAATAATAGGGGTAAAACATTTTAAATTGGGTTGTATGAAGGTCGTAAAAAAGGGTTAAACTGCTTGCCAGTTAATGTAACCCCGAAGGGGGTGATAACTCATAGGCAATTTATTATACATTTAGAATAGCATTATTAGCATCAATCTATGGAAATGGTTAACGATGACAAGATCACATTTTGACTTAACCTAGCTTTAATTCTCGGATGTGTTCTGTATAATATACAAGTACCATTTGAACAGTGTTGTCAATATAAAATGTGCTCTAACATTGTAGTATACTAAAAAGTTAATAGTCATAGAGATATAGATGCCAAGAGAAGAATTTTAATAAATAAATTCAGAACAACCTTTAGAAATCCTTACAAATCAAGTAGTGAGGTGATTATAGATTTGAAACATCAAGGATCGCAACCATCAATGACCCTAACCACCAAGGACCTCAACATCCAAAGGCCCTCTATCCCCAACCTCTAAAGGG
Source organism: Artemia sp. Kazakhstan ARC1039 (assembly GCA_029168905.1). NCBI lineage: Eukaryota > Metazoa > Arthropoda > Branchiopoda > Anostraca > Artemiidae > Artemia > Artemia sp. Kazakhstan ARC1039. The sequence continues at coordinate 11,210 of JAQQPU010014860.1, forward strand.
CCCCTCCCTCCAACCTTTTGGGCCTCTCCCCTATTTTTTATACTTTTTTAAATATTTTTTAAACTTTTTTTTGTTATTTTTTAACATGATATATTATTTCAACTTTTTTTTACATGTCTCTGAATGAGATAAAACATACTTGAAGCATAAGAAATTCACATTTAACATTTTCCAAATTCAAAATGAGAATGATATTAATATTTCAGTCGTGACTATTACTATTAGAAAAATTATGTTTGCAGTAGCATTTTTTTCGACTGAATTTTTTATGCACATAGAAATTATTCAATTTTTTTACGTACCTGAAAATGACATGAAATATGCTTGCGGCTCTAGCAATCGTACTCTATGCTTGTTCATAGACACGATGTGGCTTTAAAGCTGGTGCTCTATGATGGGTTATCGACACTACCTAGTTTATTGCATGTATTAAATCAGTATTTTTTACGCAGTGGAAGGATAAACACGTAATTCATATCTTTAAAAAAGTGTACATGAAGCATTTTAAGAAAGTGTGTTCACATGATAGTATTGTTGTAGCATTGAATGCTGACAAGAAGAAGTATTTGAACTAGGAAACAATTATTAGTGGTAGCACTATCAGAAACGTATGCATGCATTGTCATGACAGTGAGGAATTAAGTTTCTTTGGAGTTAAAAAAATTCAACTCTTATGAAGGTGGATATGCGAGATTGAGATCTCCGGAGATAATTGCACTCAAAGAGAATGCCAACATAAAAATAATAGTTGTTGAAGAGGGGCATCTTCTTGCTAGAGCTTGTGGTAACATCTTACCCAGTGTTAAACCCTATCGTCAGCTTTCGGGTATTAATATTCAACGGAAGATTAAAAGAAGACCGGCCTATTCTTCTACTAATATCATAAATGATATCATTTCTACGTGCCAGAACTGTTACCTGTGTAAAAATAATGTGATAATAGACAGTGGAATTGCTGGAAAAATATATAGGGCATTGGTAGAAAATATCACTAAGGAATACAAAGATGAATCGATGAAAAACAAAGTGCCATCAAACGTTACTACCATCGATCAAACAGTAAATGAACCAAATAATAGCAAATATGAAATGCATATTGAACATGTGGATGAGCCCCCAGTAAAAATGTTTTCACATGATAGTGTTATTGTAGCATGGAATGCTGAAAACGAGGAGTATTTGAACTAAGAAACGAGTACAAGTGGTAGCACTATCGGAAACGTATGCGTGCGTTGTCATGACAGTCAGAGTTTAGATTTCTTTGGAGTACCCAAGAATTTCCATTATACACAAAATGGATATGCGAAAGTATCATTTCCAGATATGGTTGCACTCAAAGAGAATGCCAACATAAAAATAATAGTTGATGAAGAGGGGTATCTTCAATTTATTCATTCTAATACATAGATTTTGTGAATGTTTTAAACGTATCTGCCAAAAGACATCGATAACGAATTTATTCACTCTGTTACTTGGATTTCTCAATTTTATCAAGCCTATCTGAGAAATGACGATGATAATGAATTTATTGGCTCTGATACTTAGATTTGGTGAACGTTATCAGATGTAACAAAAGAAGTTGATAAAGAATTTATTCACTCTGATACTTAGATTTTGACAATGTTATCGAACATATCTGACAAAAGATGTTGATAAAGAATTTATTCAATCTGATACTTAATTTTGTCGATTTTGTCCGGATAACCGATGTATCCGGCATAGGATGTTGATAAAGAATTTATTCGCTCTGATACTTAGAATTTGGCAATTTTATCCGACAAGTCCGAAAAAGATTTTTTATATAGCATTTATTCACTCTGATACTTAGATTTTGTCAATTTTATCCTATGTATCTGAGAAAAAGATGTTGATATAGAATTTAGTCACTCTGATTCTTAGATTTTGATAATGTTATCCAATATATTCTGAAAAGGATGTTAATAAAGAATTTATTCACTCTGACACTTAGATTTTGTCAATGTTATCCTATGTGTCCGAGAAAAGGATGTTGATAAAGAATTTAATCACTCTAATTCTTAGATTTTTATAAAGTTATCCAAGGTATTCAAAAAATGATGTTGACCAAGAATTTATTTACTCTGACACTTAGATTTTGTTAATGTAATCCGACGTATCCGAGGAATGATGTCGATATAGAATTTAATCATTCTGATACTTAGATTTTGTTAATTTTATCCGATGTATCCGACAAAAGATGTTGATAAAGAATTCATTCGTTCTAATACATAGATTTTGTCAATGCAATCCGAAATATCCGACAAATGACATTGATAAAGAATGTTAATAAAGAATTTGTTCACTTTGATAGTTAAGTTATGTCAGTGTTATCAAACGTATCTGTCAAAAGACATTGATAAAGAATTTATTCGCTCCGATAGTTAGATTTTCTCAATTTTATCATGCATATCTGACAAAGGATGATGATAAAGATTTTATTCACTCTGATACTTAGATTTTGTGAATGTTATCTGATGTATCCGACAAAAGAAGTTGATAAAGAATTTATTCACTATGATACTTAGATTTGGTAAGTGGTATCAAACGTATCACTCAAAAGACATTGATAAAGAATTTAATCACTATGATGCTTAGATTTTCTCAATTTTATTCGTTACATCCGATAAAGATGCTGATAAAAAAATTTATTTACTCTGAAACTTGGATTTTGTCAATATTATCCTATGTATCTGACAATAGATGTTGATACAGGATTTGATCACTCTGACGCTTAAGTTTTGATAATGTTAACCGACGTCCGGCAAAGGACGTTGATAAAGAATCTATTCGTTCTGATACTTGTATTTTATCAATTTTATCCTGACCTATCCGAGAAAAGATGTTTTTAAAGAATTTATTCATTCTGATACTTATATTTTCTCCATACTAACCTCTCTATCCGACATATGATGTATGCAAATTCCTTTTCTTACATCTCTGATGTTTTAATAGACATTCTAAACGTTTGATATGCTAGCATACTCTAAAAATAATGAACACATAACAATGTAATGCATAGTATATTTTTAGTGAAATAATGTCATGTAGGATATTAATACAAAATATATTTTGAATCTTTGGAAATCAAAAAAACTTTGGACACTTTGAATCTGTTCCATAAAATAGTTCACCATGTTCTCGCTTGATATTGTAGCTATTGTCTTCTCTTAGTTCGTATTCAGTAGAATAATCATTATTCCATTTTGAGTCATATACAATTTTTACTGGTGTGTCAACGAAAAAGGTTCGATATGCGTTTCGTCTTTGATATTATATGGTTCATTGACTGTTTGACCAATGGTAGTAACCTTTTCTGGCACTTTTTTTTTGATCGATTCATCTTTTTATTCCTTAGTGATATTTTCTAAGAATGCCCTTATTATTTTTCCGGCAATTTCACTGTCAATTATAACATAATTTTTACACAGGTAACAGTTCTGACACGTAGACAAGATATGGTTTATGATATTAGTAGAAGAGTAGGCCTTTCTTTTCCCCTTTGCATTCATTCGAATGCAAATACACGAAAGCTGACAATAGGATCTATCAATCGGTAGCATGTTACCATAATCATTAGCAAGAAGATACCCCTCTTCATCAACTATTATTTTTATGTTGGCATTCTCTTTGAGTGCAATCATCTCTGGAAATGATACTTTCGCATATCAATTTTGTGTATAATGGAAATTCTTGGGTACTCTAAAGAAATCTTAACTCTCACTGTCATGATAATGCACGCATACTTTTCAGATAGTGCTACCACATGTACTTGTTTCATAGTTCAAATACTTCTCCTTGTCAGCATTCAATGCTACAATAACACTATCATGTGAAACTGGGGGGTCATCCACTATCACTGGGGGGTCATCCACTTGTTCAATATGCATTTCATCTTTGCTATTATTTGGTTCATTGACAGTTTGATCAATGGTAGTAACGTTTGCTGGCGCTTTGTTTTTCACCGATTCATCTTTTTTCATCGATATTCCTCAGTGATATTTTCTACCAATGCCCTTTTTATTTTTCCGGAAATTCCACTGTCTATTATTGTATTGTTTTTACAAAGGTAACAGTTCCGGCACGTAGACATGATATGATTTATGATATTAGTAGATGAATATGCCTGTCTTCTTTTAATCTTCCGTTGAATGCTAATATCTGAAAGCTGACGATAGGGTTTAACACTGGGTAACAGGTTACCACAAGGAATAGCAAGAAGACGCCCTTCTTCATCAACTATTTTTTTATGTTTGCATTCTCTTTGAGTGCAATTATCTCCAGAGATCTCAACCTCGCAGCTACACCTTCATAAGAGTTGAATTTTTGTGGTACTCCAAAGAAATTTAATTCCTCACTGTCATGACAATGCATGCATACGTTTCTGATAGTGCTACCACTTATAATTGTTTCCTAGTTCAAATACTTCTTCTTGTCAGCATTCAATGCTACAAAAACACTATCATGTAAAAACACTTTCTTAAAATGCTTCATCTCCACTTCTTTAAAGATATGAATTATGTGTTTATTCTTCCATTGCGTAAAAAATACTGATTTAAAACTAACAATAAACTAGGTAGTGTCGATAACCCATCATAGAGTACCAGCGGGAAAGCCACATCGTGTCTATGAGCAAGTATAGAGTACTATTGCTAGAGCCGCAAGCATATTTCCTGTCATTTTAAGATACGTAAGAAAAGTTGAATAATTTCTAACTGCATAAAAAAAATTCAGTCCAAAAAAAGTGCTACTAAAAACATTATTTTACTAATAGTAATAGTCACGACTAAAATATCTATATCATTCTCATTTTGGGAAACATTAAATGTGAATTTCTTATGCTTTAAGTATATTTTATCTCATTCGAAGACATTTAAAAAAAATTTGAAAAAACATATCATGTTAAAAAAAATAAAAAGTTAAAAAAAAACTTTAGAGCCTTTAGATGTTTATGTCCTTGGTGGTTAGGGTCATTGATGGTTGCGATTCTTGATGCCTCAAACCTATAATCACCGCACTACTCAATTTCTAAGGGTTTCTAAAGGTTGCTCTGAATTTCTTCATTAAAATTCTTTTCTTGGCATCAATATCTCTATTAGTATCAACTTTTTAGTATACTACAATGTTAGAGCACATTTTATATTGACAAAACTATTCAAATTGTACTTGTGTATTATACAGAACGCATCCGAGAATTAAAGATAGGTCGAGTCACAATGTCATCTTGTCATCGTTAATCATTTCCATAGATTGATGCTAACGATGCTATTCTAAATTTATAATAAATTGCCTATGAGTTACCAACCCTTTCGGGGTTACCTTAACTGGTAAGCAGTTTAACCCTTTTTACCACCTTCATACACCCCAATTAAAAATATTTCACCCCTATTATTCAATCACCAATTAAGATCACTCACTGCGTAGTTGCTATACCATGCGAATACTATACCTTTTTCGCAAATTGAGTTAGTTTACGCAAATATTATAACTTTTTATCATTATTAGATACCACTAATAATATAAATGACACTGGCCGAAAAAGCAACAATTCTGACAGTAGCATTCCATTCTTTAATTACCAGCGACGCATTCCTAAGCAAAATAGTCTTGACTAAAGGCAATAGTCCAGAAAATAGGCGCTGCCTCAGAAACCTGTCTTCTAAAACATGTATCGTTCATACCGATGAATGACCGTGGTATGCCATGTACCTTTGAAACTGAACACGTGTTCATGCCTCAGGAGTAGGATTGAAATATCTTGCATGCTTACTACTCCCATCAAAAGTTACGTGCCTCAAAAAATTTGTCTTATTTTCTAAAAATGGGAAAAACACCCCCTAAAAGTCATAGAACCTTAATGGAAATCACACCATCAGATTCAGCGTATCAGAGAACCCTACAGCAGAGGTTTCAAGCTTCTGTCTGCAAAAATTTGGACTTTCGTATTTTTTTTGCCAGAAGAAAGATCATGGACGCGTGTTTATTTGTTTTTTTTTTCCGGGGTTGATCGTATCGACCCAGTGGTCCTAGAATATTGCGGGAGGCCTCTTTCACAAGGAAATTAAAAGTGCAAGTGTCCTTTTTAAGTGACCAAGAAACGGAGGGCAACTAGACCCCCTCCCACCCTCATTTTTTACCAAAGTCACTCGTCAAAATTTGAGATAGTAATTTGTTCAACATGGTCGACAAATATAATAGCTATGTCTTTGAGGATGATTAATCCCCCCACAGTCCCCGGGGGAAGGGCTGCAAGTTTTGAACTTTGCTGAATGTTTACATATAGTATTGGTTATTGGGAAATATACAGACATTTTCAGGGGAGATTTTTTTCTGGTAGTGGGGGGGCTGTCTGGGTAGGAGGTTTTATGGGAGTATCTTTCCGTGGAGGAACTTTTCATGGGGGAAGGAACATTGCTATGAAGGTGGGCACCGGATTTCCCAGCATTACTTTAAAAAACGAACAGAAATTAAATAAAAATAAACAAGCTTTCAACCAAAAGTAAAGATCAACATCAAAAGTTAAAACGAACAGAAATTATTACGTATATGATAGGCTTCGTCCGCTAGTCAATACCTCCCTTTTTACGCTAAATTTTTTTAGTACTTTCATAAGAGCTATTTATTCTAATTAACGATCTTAGTGATTGAAGGGTCATTCTTAAAGAATTGGAACAAAATTTGAACTTTAGCGGAAAGAGCGAGGTATTGACTAGGGGTTGAACCCCCTAATATACGTAACAAAAATATACGAATATAGAAGCTCGTTACGTAGGTTAATTCGTAAGTTACGTATATTTATTACTAATAAAAACGTTAGTAAATAAAATTAAACAACTTTCAAGAAAGCCATTTAACCAAAAAAATTAAATTAATATGCAATTTTAGTTTTAATTATTCATGTGCGTTGAGCCAAAATCAAAACCTGCATTAATTCAAAAATGTTCAGAAATTAAAAAAAAACAGTTTTTTTTTAAACTGAAAGTAAGGAGTGACATTAAATCTTTCAACGAACAGAGTTTATGCCGTATATCAAAGGGGCTATCCCCTCCTCAATGCCTCTCTCTTTACGCTAAAGTTCGAATCTTTCTCACAGCTCTATTTTTTAAAACCATAAAAAGCTAGAGCGTAAAGAGCGAGGCATTGAGGAGGGGACAGCCCCTTTCATATCAAACAGTTCGTGGTAAGAAGGGACCCGGCTCAATAGTAACCGAAACTCTAAGGAATGGAATATTGATGCCAACAGATGCATCAAAAGAATCAAATTTTTATGCTGATTTCAAATATATAAGTTTCATCAAGTTTAGTATTAGGCCTACCCATCAAAAGTTAAGAGCCTGAGAAAATTTGCCTTATTTTAAAAAAAAGTGAGAAAAACCTCCTAAAAGTCATAGAACTTTCATGAAAATGACACCATCAGATTCAGCGTGTCAGAAAACCCACCTATAGAAGTTTCAAGCTCCTATCTGCAAAACAGTAGTAAGAGTATATAAGATTGAAAAGGGACAAGGAAACCTACGCCTGAGGCATGAATATGCGTGTAGTTTAACCGGTACATTGGCTTACCACGGGTCAGTCACCTATTACTACGAACGGTACTTGCCTTACCAGACGGGTTTTTCGGAGTCAACAGCCATTTTTATGGGGTCAAACGGTGAGAGAGCGGTGGATAGTCTATTTACAGTAACTCGATTAGTTGGTTTTTTAAAAAACTTGGCAACGTATGATGTAATCAAGAAAAAACCCTATAAGATTTTTGTTGTCACTATTCTAGTTTTTTCTAAACCAGTATTTTCTTGCCTGTATAGGACCATGCTATTTGCTTAACATCCGTTTTTTTATTTGTCCTTTAAAAACCGTATACAGGTTTTTTTCTGTTTTCGTTGTCAATTATACAATGGCACCTTTTCAGAGCATGTACTTCTGGATACCTTTCCAAGCAAGATGGTTAAACATGCTTTTTACAATCGGAAATGTTTTGATTAACATTTGCAAAAAAAGGGGTAATGGGATTTGCGAATTGGAGGAGATGGGGTGATTATGTACTGTATAATACACAAGTGATGTCTTGGAGAGTATTGTCAATTTAACGAGAAATGACTGAAAAGTGTTTTGAGGGAGATGGGTTTCATGGAGGGTTGAGTTGCATGAGGGTTCAGTTAAAGGGGGTACAGTTACACGGAGGTTTAGTTAAATGGGGTTGAGTTGCACGAGGGTTCAGTAGCACGAGGGTTCAGTTGCACGGGGGTTCAGTTACACGGGGATTCAGTTACAATGGAACCCAAACAAAAACAATGGGGCACACACAAAAGCCAAATGAATGACATTGCGACTTGACCTGGCTTTACCTCTCCAATGTGGTCTGTATAATACACATCGGGGGAGAGGAGAATGGAGGTAAGTATTTAGTTTAAAAAATGCTAGGAGGACTTGAGTTTTGTGGGTAGGGTGAAAAATGGTACTTATTCAATATCCTGGTAAACATTATACCTCATTCTTTTATTCTAACTTAACTTCTAGGAATAGGACTTCATTCCATCGGCTAAATCAGTTTATTCATCTATAACGGTGAACAAAAAGACTATTAATTCTCCGTATTCTTCTTCTTCTTCTGATCATGCAACCATTCCTCCTTCGCTCTTCTTCTTCTGATCATGCGCCCATTCCTCCTTCTCACTCGGGGTCAGTTGACGTCTCAGTATCCGGTAAAAATTGCATATTCCACTCGTTCTCCACACCTCATAATATCCATCATGAGTAATATAGTGTGAGTTATCGATCTTAGGTTCCCGATCTAGACATGAAATTAAAAGGCTTAAAATATATAGAATTTGTATAAGCTGTAATGGGCAAAAATTATTACTTCACGATCGATCTTACATACATAAAGATAATGTATTAAAAAGACCGTAAAAATTTTTTTTTTCAGTGTAAGCCCGTGCAACTTCTATGGTAAGCACCATTTATCAGATAGCTAAGGATGGTTCAGTTACACGAGGGTTCAGTTAAAGAGGGTTCAGTTGTATGGGGGATTCAGAAGCTTGGGATTCAGTTAAAGAATACCTCCTTGACAGATATATTTTTTAATGTATTTTATAGCTATTACCAAAACGTCTAGCATAAAGAGCAAGGTATTTCGGAGGGGGCAGCTCGCTTCATATACGGGATAATTTGCATTCGTCTTAGTTTTTAATGATGTTCCTTATTTCCAGTTGAAAATGCTTATTTTTTTATTTAATTGGGATGAAAAGTTAAAGTCTAGCATAAAGAGCAAGGTATTTAGGAGGGTACGGTTCACTTCATATACTGGATAATTTCTATTTGTCTTAGTTTTAATAATGCTCCTTATTCCTTGCTGAAAATGCTTGTTTTTTAGAAGTCACCTCTTGCATACACAATGGAGAAATTTCATTCAAAAAATTATGAAAAAATTGTAAGTAAGTAACAATGTCTGGGGACCGGAACTTCTCAAATAATAAATCCCAGGAACCTAACATCCACGAAAATCTAAAAACTAGGTCTGAAAACCCAAACAGCTAATTAACCTTTCTAATTCATGATTTCATCTAGACATGAAAATTAAAAGGCTTAAAATATATGGAATTTGTATAAGCTGTAATGGGCAAAAATTATTACTTCACGATCGATCTTATATACATAAAGATAATGTATTAAAAAGACCGTCAAAAAAAAATTTTTTCAGTGTAAGCCCGTGCAACTTCTATGGTAAGCACCATTTATCAGATAGCTAAGGAGGGTTCAGTTACATGAGGGTTCAGTTAAAGAGGGTTCAGTTGCATGGGGGATTCAGAAGCTTGCGATTCAGTTAAAGAATACCTCCTCGACAGATATATTTTTTTAATCTATTTTATAGCTATTACCAAAACGTCTAGCATAAAGAGCAAGGTATTTCGGAGGGGGCAGCTCGCTTCATATACGGGATAATTTGCATTCGTCTTAGTTTTTAATGATGTTCCTTATTTCCAGTTGAAAATGCTTATTTTTTAATTTAATTGGGATGAAAAGTTAAAGTCTAGCATAAAGAGCAAGGTATTTAGGAGGGTACAGTTCATTTCATATACCGGATAATTTCTATTTATCTTAGTTTTAATGATGCTCCTTATTCCTTTTTGAAAATGCTTATTTTTTAGAAGTCACCTCTTGCATACACAATGGAGAAATTTCATTCTAAAAATTATGAAAAAATTGTAAGTAAGTAACAATGTCTGGGGATCGGAACACTGCGCATAAATTCTTGATTTCTTTAAAAATGACTGAATTTCAAAATCAAAATGAATTTTGCATTTAATACTTTTCCTTTAAACTTAAAATATGCTAAAAGAAGGTTCTCGTGAAACTATTGTAGTTTCTATAAAAATGACTGAATTACAAAATCAAAATTAAATTGCATTTACTACTTTTCGTTTAAA